>VWZT01016190.1:25840-219126 GCA_013397055.1 Pachycephala philippinensis
TTTTTTTAGCAGCTTTACAAGACATCTACCTGGCTTCAGCAATTTTGAGTTTCAGATGGTTGTGACAGGAATATATTTCTTTCCATACTGGGCAAGATTCATGGTCCAGCAATAAAAATCCAGGACATATACATCAGTATTAATGAGGCAGAGTTCACTGTAATGAGCTTCCTAACTCTATTTTACCACCTTTTTTTTTTTTTTTTCCCCCAGATTACTCTTTTATTACGGTTTTCTGCCTCAGATAGTTTTCTGTCTAGTCTCTTCC
The DNA here is from genome assembly GCA_013397055.1 of Pachycephala philippinensis. Lineage (NCBI taxonomy): Eukaryota > Metazoa > Chordata > Aves > Passeriformes > Pachycephala > Pachycephala philippinensis. The sequence continues at coordinate 26,109 of VWZT01016190.1, forward strand.
ACATCCAGAAATTCTTAGAGAGGAATGGACCACAAACACACATACTCTGAAGCGCTTTCTAGGACTGACATCGAGTACAAGATCCTGGGGTGATGCTGTGCCTTGGACAACAAGCATGCTCCTTGAAATCAGGAATGTACACAAAACCAGCATGGAGACGTCAGCTCTATATAGACCATATCTGAGTGCAGGAAAAGGGTGTTGCGTACAAGTCAAGCATCTGCATGCCCGAGAATTAGAAATGCCTTACTGTCTGAGCAATACCTGAAAAGTGATAGCAGAAACTCATCCTGTTCGGTTTATCCAAAAGAAGATTAACGGTAAAGTGTTCATGGTCCCCAGATACAAAAATGGGGAAGGATTTGGGGTAGTAAATTGCTCTTTGAGTTCTCAGGAAAAGGAAGTGTAATGAGACCTATTGGTCTGAAGCTGAAAGAAGACAAACTAGAAAACAAGTTCAACAGATCATCCGTGGAGTCCTTCATCACAGATCTGTAATTCGCCACACATTTGTAGTTCCACCTGAAGGCCTGGGACCTTAGGTGTAACCAACCAAAGAGTGCTGGAATTGATGTAGTTGTGGTTGATATCCAGCTTTCCTAGGGCACGTGCACCAGGAAAGCAAGAGTAAGTCAAGAATGAGGAGCCTGCCATCTGCTTCTTTATATGTTGATTCTGTAGGGTTTCTCACATTTATGATGTGCAATAGCTTTTCAAAGCTTTTTCTTTGGGTGAAATATGCTATATGCACATATTATAATCACCATAAATTGACATGGCAGCTAGCTAGATACCTGTGATATCAATCATTTAGGTAAAAGAGTAACTGAATAGGAACTAAAGACATAACTTACAGGTTTTGCAAGCAGGGGGTGGGGCGGAAGGAGGGAACAGGACATGCCTATGACAGGTGGTGGTATATCTCCTACACATCCTGGGTCAAGAGGGTAATATGTGGTTCAGCCTGCCAGACCTCAGCTTGCTTTACTACTAGTGGAAAGCAATAGTCATAGCACCTAGTTAGACACCTGCAGCAGGTGGTTTTGGAAGAGGTCTAAGAGGATAAAACGTTAATAGCACTGAAAAAAAAGAGACTTTTAATGAGATAGTAGGTAGCAGGTCACTCAATAGCAATAGTCGGCTCTACAGGAAATGAGGCTGTGTGAGGGTAAAGTTCTGGAGAAAATACCTCATAACATGCCAAGCTGGTCATTTGCAGACCAGATTTCAATGAATGGAAAATTACAAGGATAATGCCATTACTGGAAAACAGGGTGGATTCTTACAACAGGCAGTTGTGGATTTGCTATATAGGACTATTGAAAAAAGTCTTGTGGGATTTCAAAAAACACCCACTGATGAAAGTGCATTTTCTTTAGGCACAAGCAGTTCAGATTTATAAGAGTCTTACTCTAGTGGTTGTTAGAGCTTTGAGGAAATAAAGTTATCATGAGCAGACAGGTAAAATGTGGAGGAAGCATGGGATTTAACTGCTTGAAAAGCAAGTGAGCTGAGTTTCTCCATTATGTGATCAAAGAAGAGCAAAACTGCAAACCTTCCTGGCTTCATTCCAGTATGTGCTGTGGTGGTTGTTGCTGTCTTCAAACATTTGGTGCTGTAGCTGTGCAGATACAGGCAGTGCCTCTCACTGTCCACAGATACCCCTGCGCACTGGCAGCACAGCCCTCAGTCAAGCTTTTGCTTAACACATTGCAGGATGAGTTTGTACATCTCTGTGCTTGCTTCTCCTGCACTTCAGGCTCTCAGGAGTGGAGTAAACTGTAGTCTCAAAATATTATAAATGGGTGCAGTTAGTACCACATGTAGTGCCTTTGGGAGAGAATGGAGGAACGAGCCCTATTCTGTGCAAAAGGCCAGGCAGGTATCTCTGAAGAGCAAATTCCTGAGGCAAATTTCACTCAGGATGCATCTATAGTTGTGTTTTCTTTACGTTGAGGGTGTATTCTAGAAGCCCCTCTCCCATCTGGCTTCATTTTCTGTGCTTTGGTTCATGTCCCAGAGCAGTCTCAATGCACCCAGGATCCCACAGAAATGACACAAACCAGAGAGATGTGATTCTACTGCCTGCCACCAGGCAACCCAACCCAGGGATTTCTGTGGAGCTAGCCCCAAAGGTAAAGCAGTTGGCTGTGGGGGCCACACGCCACCTTTTTGCTCTAGGGATCTGCTTCTCCTGCACTGCCCAACCTGGTAATCCAGACTTAAGTCTCAGCTCTTCCAGCAGAGGTGCAGCTACTAGCTGAGTACAGCCCTGGTTCATGCACCAGGTTCCTCACTCTAGCAAGGATGTACAGAAACACTGAAAGTAGTCCAACAAGCAGATTCTGTGAATGACCTAGGCTGAGATTTGATTGCCTGTGTAAATCAGAAATGACGTCGGGCGCAGTCAGGCGTTAGTTGTTGGCAAGCCTGGGTATGGTATTAAAGACTTGCTTCCAGCTTTCTGTGGAAATGGAAGTCAGTGGTTCTCTGTCTGCTGGGACCACACAACCAGATGGTGTCTCAGGACCCTACAAGGATCTGCAAAGCGTGCCACCTCTACCTTTTCCCCTTCCTTTTCTGTCTTGACCTCTCTTTCCCCACTTGACTGGCACATACAGCACCACCTCTCTTGGCCACGACTGGTCTGATCAATATTTATCTGGCTGCCTTTTATGGGGACCTGTTGAATTAAGTAAAAACATCAGTATAGGAGATGTCTGGGCCCAAGCAGTCAGATGGTCTAAAGGCTCACGTGAGGATCCCCATCTTGGCAGTGCATGTATGTGCACCAGGCAAGGAATCCTGCATGCCTAGGGAAGGGGGAACATGGGTTGTCTAGTCAGCAGAAGACATGATCGCCTTCGTCGTGCTGCTGCTGAACCTCAGTTACTGCACTCAACACAGCTGCCCCCACAGGATAATATCCCTTGTGGAAACAGTCTGTCCCTAAGACCACACTAACCCTTCTGAGCTCCATCCCCTATGACAGATCCCCTAGAAATCTGTTCATTTTCATGTGTGTCTTCAGATGCCCCGAAACTCCACAGGTTCCTCTTTGTCTGCAAGGGAGCCACGCTCCCTTCTGCATAGCTGAGCATTGCTGCAATTCACAAGAGCAAAAAAACCAAAATAAATTAGGATGGTACAACTCAGTTTTGTTGACTCTCCAGTATAGTCCATGGAAGCTGTACACAGTTCCAGAGATTATTCCATGGCCCAGCAGCCAAATGTTAGTTTCCAAAGCAGTCCAACAGGGATATTATTTTTGTTAAGGACTACAAACTCCTTTTGTACATATAAAACTTGTTGCTGATATGACTTTATAGCTTATCTTAAAGCAACTACTGAGCAAATGAACGACAACAAATGACAACTTTACTATAGACAGGGCCCTTACTTTTATTTATACAGTGGAAACTCATTATCTTGGATAGCTGAGAATGAATCCCTGAGAGCTGTAAATTAGCAAGGACTAGATCTTCCAGACATTCCTAGTGGTCATCAGTCTGGTCCACTGAAGAGGCTGCAGCCCCTCAAGCTGTTTGCCACTGCCTTCTTACACAAAACTGCCACACATCTGGCCAGCCATATAGTCAAAAGCTCATTTAGGCACTTCTTCTGCCAACTTAGGGACAAAATACTATTAAGTTTTCTTTTAAATGTGTTCTGAGATGTATTGATGAAAATTGTAGAGGGGTTAGGATCCTATTAAATATAACTCAATATTTAGTATTTTGATACAACTTTTTTGTGTCCTGACTATACCGAGAAAACCTTAGCAATAGGACAACAGAAGTAGAGGGGACATTGCCAGTTTTCATACTGATTATCTACTGACCAAAACAGCTAAGTGTTAATTGGAAATGTTTTATCTGAAATTTAGAACCAAGGTAGCTTGTTCTATCAAACACAAATTTAGTGAAAAAAAATGAACACAACCAAATTTCAACTAATTTTCTAACCTTTTGCTCACATACCAATTTTAACCTTACTAACACATCTAGTTTCAAATATTACAACAGCTGTGTCTTGCTTTGACTTCTGTGAAGTTTTTAAAACTTCCATATGCAAGCATAGCGAAGTATTTCTGTCACTCATTTTAACAACTTTTTCTCCTTTTCTACGTCTGAAGCAGGCAAAGCTTCCACACATGCATATTTGGATTTCGCCCAATTCTTTTTGGTATTCTGCTCAAAATTTAATTACTATCTTGCACTCCACACACTGGTAGATTGTTAGGGGTGAGGGAAAATTTTCCCTGTCTAAAGTGGAAGAAACAAAGCTGATAATTTTATATACCCTATTAAAGCACCAAATGGGATGATTTTAGTGCTATGAGCATGTATTGATGGAGACCGTGTTGCTTGTTATTTTATTTCTAGTCTAGTATACTTTCACAGAGACTGCATCTGAGTTGAGTATGTTCTCGGAATAAGCTAAATATCCAAGTGAAGAAATGAATTAGGTTTTTGATTTTACTTAGAGATATGTGAAATCTTGCTTCTAAAGAGTACAATATCTAAATTGATAGCTACATCCACTTAGACTCCAGTAGCCTCATTTCTCATAGACTGATTTTTGAGAAGTTTATCTCTTTGATCATAAAACCTGTGAAATAGGGGCACCACATCAGTGAGTCAAATAATTATGAACAAAGTCCTGTGGCTTCAGACAATAAATTAGAGTAGTACCAAAGTAGCTTTTCATTTTTGCATCTTAATGTTTTGATTTTTTTGGTAAGTTTGTTTCTGAAATTAGTTCTGTTAATACTTCATGAAAAATGAAAAGTTTCCATCTTTTCAATTCTTTGGGAAACCACTGTATTTTTCAATAGTGTGTGAAATGTAGGGTGCATATTCATGTGGGAGTATCAATCATCACAAATTTATGTCATGTATTCTGCAAGGGTGATCCTAACCTTGCCTTATCATGGCCACTGGGAAGCAGTTGTGACCAACTCTATTGGTTATATTGCTATTTCTCCATATGGAAATGGATCTGCATCTATCATGTTCACACGCTGTTCAAACCATGATGAACTTCAGTGAACGTGGCACTGCATGGACTTTTGGCCCGAGGTCACCATGGAGGGAACATGCCCAACTCCCCCTGATGACAGCTTCTCAGAAAGGAGTGTGACCCTTTGCAGCTGGCGACTGCCTGGGCAGCACGCCAGAGCACGAACACAACTGGAACGGTGCTCTCAGGGATTTGCAGGTTTTAAACAAAATATGGTGATTTCAATTCATAAATTCTCAACTTTTTAAGTTTCAGTACAAATTTCAGGTTAAAACTTGAGAGAAAATAAAAGCGGTGGTGTTTTTTTGGTTGCTGTGGTTTGCTTTATTTTTTTTTTTTTTTTTTCAATTAGACTAAACATTGCTCTTGCTCCTCCTTTCTGCCAAGGGAAGGAAAAGAAAACCAATTCCAGGTCAAAGACTGCTCTTCCTTTTCCTCAAGCTGTTCTATTTCACCAGTTCAGTACAGCTTTTCAGTCTATTTTCTTTATTGCCTGGCTCCGCAGTCACCAGCAAGGTTAGTACTTACTCATCACAGTACATAATAGGACTAAGAGTAAAGCACTGCAGGATTTGGTCCCACTACTACTGTGTTCCATTAATTTTACAACCAGGTCTTGGCTACCAACACGAAGCCCTAAATTCTGAAAATACTTCTGGCTTTGTATTTCTGACATTTAGTTGAATAGAGTTACCAGGTACAAGCTACCTTAAAATTGATATTTAATGACAATATTTTACAATTAACAATAAAAAACCACACTCCAAACCCAACTTCTTTTGCAGACTATTTTAATAAAGGGATTATAAAATACAAAAGAGAGAGAGACAGGTAACCTGAGATGCAATTTTGGAATGCAAACTTTTAGTTCAAATGTGCAAGCTCAAACTTAACAAATGTTTAAAATATTTGAGTTTGTCAAATGGTGCCAAAATAAACCATGTCTTTTCTAAAGACTACATATTTAGCTAGGCACTGGCAATGTAAATCTTTCAACCATTTCAAGTATTTGTTTAAAAGCCTCCAGAACACGTGGGCTCCCAACAAAACTGAAGAATGAAATGTTTAGAACACTGAAGCTCAACAGCTGACTTATAATCGACCTAATATGAGAACACTACTTTGTCTTTTTGAACTTGTGAATACATTTTATTTACCAATGCATGAGAAGAACAAACAGAGAAAGTCCAGTTCTGCAGACCTGATGTGAAATGGTACAGCGATAAGAGTCAGCCCATGTAATGATGTGATCGCAGCAAGAGAAACTGCCGGTCAGTGATTTCATGTGCCTCACAGCTTATTCTTGCATGGGAGGAAAATCTTCAGGAGTGTAAGTTAAGAGGAAAACCCAACAAAACCATCAGTCTTATTCTAATTGAAGGAAATAAAGGCACAGAGAAATCCTGACATTTAGATAGCAAGTTCATTTGTGTACATGGATTAAAGATGTTACAACTCTTGATCACCTGGTAAGAATATATATAAAGTCAATCTTGTAAAACATCCGGTGGTTTGGAATAAACAAATAAATAAACGTGCATATTACAACATACTGACATCACTAAACTATTTCAATATGAGACCTTATTTATAAAAACAGTTTTAATATTCCTTAACATTAATGATTAACCAATGAATCTTACTTTGCTGTGAGTATATTTAAAGAGGAATCAAACAGACTTCAGCTAGGGCTCCACTAACAAGACTGAGCTGGCTTTGAACTTTTCAAATATCAGCAGTTTTCCCAACACTAGTACAGAAAGCCATGCCACCAGTTTTCGGCTGTGGGCTGCATGAAAAATAGTACTAAAAGACTAAAGGTCCACAGTTCTTTTCTGTTAAAGTTGATTTGTCACAATATTGTTAATTAGTGAGGGCTTAGGGAAGGCTTACTAGGAATATAATTACAGTGCTGAAAAGCATTAATAATGCTCTTATCCCGAGCCAACATGATGCTATTTACATATTTTACCCTGGCATATACCAGAAATGGCTCACAATGCATAACGTGCTGCAGGATCATCAAGAGAAAGAGACAAAATCTCACAGGCGAAGAACATTTCTGAGTATCTCTGTTCTATTCAAGGCAGTAGGGAGCCTAATTTGACCAGTAATTACAACTGTCACCATAAGCATCATCTATGGTGAGCCACCTTTCATCATGAACTGTTTTTTCCATCGGGAGGGAAATGAATTGCTACTCTTGCTACATAATCCGATGCAATCTCATCTTTGTCACATATATTAGGACAGAAGTGACAATTGCATTTGTCTGCTCCATGGGAGCAGGCTTCTCTTCACTTTTAGAGCTCTGCACAGGCATCAATCAGTTCTCAATGAATAAACCATATGATAAGCCCATTAACCCATGTTATCTTTATCGCCTATTTCTATTCACCAGGGCAGAATTCCTGCCCTCATTACACTGAAAGGCTAAAGTTAGACTGGACTCAACAAGAGCAGAAGTTCAGCTGAGGGCACTAAAGGCTGGGCCTCCATTACCAGACCTATGTGACTTTTGCTGCTCACTTCAGAAGAAGCGAAAGTGTTTTGACATTAGCCACATAGATACTTTTGCAAACTCCCCGGAGGAGCCCAGGAAGCTCTTCAGGGACTGCATACCTTTAATGACAGTCACTAAGGAATTTGCCAAAGACCACACACCAGGTTGTTAGCAAGGAAGAGGGAGAACCCAACTGCTTTTCAATCTTTCTACTCTCAACACAGTAAATTTCCCAAGGTCCTTTCCAAAGAATAAAAACATCTCCAGCTGAATTTTAAAAATCAACACATCTGATTTAATTATGATTCAAATACATTTATCTACATTTGTTATTTATGACAAAACACCCTAACTTCAATTATCACTGAATTCCAGGCTGCTTGGTGCAAGACAAAAGACAGGCAGGAATTATTTTTTCACCTCAGGTACAATGTCTCAAAAGGAAAATTATGAAGCAAAACTATCACTTAATTTCACCGAATCAAGTATTACTTGCAATCAGATGCATCTGACATCAAGCCTGCTAGATAGCTTTTGCATGGCCCATCCTACTTTTCCAAACAAAGCCAATGGACACAAGAGGCTGGAGGTCAAACAGTCTGGCTGTATGAAGCCTGCATTCACAAGATTATTCACCTGGACACAGAAATACTTGGGGAAAGGTGAGGAGCTCTTGACACTCCTAGGGGAAGGAGGAACTTAGCACATTCATGCATGGAGCACAAGCCCTGATCTAGTAAACTTGCATTTTCAAAGTAGCAAACAACTTCCTCATCAAAGCTGCCACGCAATAAGAGAGAAGACCTTTACACTGAAAAATAAGTAGTTCAAAGTTAGATTAAAACAATGTGTAAGAATAAATGCTTCATTTTCACAGTGAAGGAGAAGCTCCCTTATTGTCCTACAGGGATCTTTGTCCCAGAGGCCATGTTTAACTTAACTAAGAAATCACCTTGAAGAGGGGGTTATTTGGAGATGGCAGTATTTCATATCACCATATTCAGCATGGAGATGCTGATGATACTTTGCTATTGTGAGTATTAAAGAGGAGCTGTGAGAAGAGATGGAATAAGAGCTCATGGTCACCAGGGAATGCTAAGACAACAGGTGACATTCAGCACCCATAAATGCTAAGTTATTCAGAAAACAGTTCTGTCTTCATACAACCTACAATGAACTCTGAGCTGAACATTACAACTGAGGAAGGAGATCTAGAGTTTTTGTTTTACTACAGAAATATTAATACCAATAAATAATCTGTCATAAAGCAAGTCCAATGGTAAAAATGGTTACAAATAGCATAGAGTATAAAACAGTCAACATCATTATGACAACCATTAAAGTCACATTTTGTCTATATCTGGAACACAAGGCACAAATCTGGTTGCATCTCAGTAAAAACACTGCAGAGCTGGAAAAAAACCAGATTAGTATGACAAGGCCAATTAAAAACATGAGACAGATCCTTTAAATGAGACTAGGGGTTCTCTCTGGAAAAGAAAAGAGGGGGAAAATGATGTCAAATACGTAAAATCACATGGGACATGGAAACAATATGAATGGGGAATGGTTCCTCACCATTTCTCTTATACAAAAACTAGGTGATAGCAAATGAATAGAGCTGGTTCATAACAGAAAAACAAGTATTTCTTCACTCAATGCATCATTAACTGTGTAAGACCTTGTGAAAGGAACAAGTAGATACAAACAATTAAAATGGATTAAAAAACACCTCATGAAAAAATGCTGCTAAATACAAAGACACCACCTCTGGCTTAGAAAGCCTCTAACTATCAAATTGCTGGGACACCAGTTGGGAGAGTGGTCACTGGTGCTGGGCTGACTTTATACGCTTTCCTAGGCATCTTCTATTTGTTATTGCCAAAGGCAGTCTTTGGGCTTTGGTCTAGCACAGCATGGTAGTCCTTACATTTTTGTCTTTATTCCTTCCTCACTAGCTCCTTACAGCAGAAATGGTTCAGTAGCACTGACAGCTCAGGCGATCTTGTCATCTGCTTCGTGCACAAAGCTGTGTGAGGACAGTAGGACAAAGAGCTCTTGAGTCACCCAAAGAGCTGAACAGCAGCACATGGGAGAGGGTGAAGGGGCTGGAACCTGGGGGGTGGCAAGCCTCTGGTTTGGAAACATTAAAATTTCTTCCCACTGAATAGGTGTGGGGGAGAGGCTCCAGACTCACTGGCTATCTTAGGATTGACCGAAGGTCAAAAGGGAGCACTTCAGAAGCTTCTAGAAGTGACTTGGGTAAATGTGGCTTGGAGAGATGCTGCTTATCTCCCTGCAAGAGGTTAGGCTTGGTCAACTGAAACTAGGAGGGGCTTAGGTCTGCAGATGAGGAAGGTTTAACATTTAAGTGTTTGAAAGAAAAAACAGACATTAAAACTTCTCTCTCTACACTCAAAACTAAAATTTCATTTTCTCCAGATAGACTGCACTATCACAACATCGGTACAAGCAAGCATTAGAGGGAAGACCATATAACAACACTAAACACAAAGCAAAGCAGGCAAGTGGAAGCCTTAGGAGCTACATCCACTTTGCCTGAATTGGCTGGTCCTGAGGAGAGACTAAAGCCCAGCTGGCTGCTGAATTTGGGGTGCTCAGAGATTACAGCTGCTTTCTTGAGCAGGTTTATACGAATGCTGACCTGACTGTTCATAAAGGGAGATAGCTGCGTCACAAACATAACTCTGAGTTCAACTCTCATGTACCTGTAAGGACTATAATGTCTGTGTACCCCAAATTTCCTTCTTAGCCCTCTGTTTCTCCCCTCCCTGTAAGATTCTATGCTTCACCCTTTGAGTTAAGTCCTAGGGCACTTCATGAGCACAAAAAAATGAGGATTGACAGTTTGGCCTCAAACCCAAGCTGGATGGTACTCCTGCACTGCAGAGCAATCAGAGGTCTAGAAGAAGCAGACAATCTTGTAGGAAAGGGATGAGAAGAGGCAAACATTGAAAAGGCAGATTTTTAATTTATAATGTGCATTCTGAATATCTGAGAGCTTTTCCCTCACAGAAAAGGACAGAGGAGTGACTAAAAACAATACAGGAAACTTTCTCCACTGTCTGAGATACTGTACAATGTCACAAGCCTTTCATGTTGCAATTTATTAAGCTGTACTTCCAGTGAAACTTAACTGTAAATTTCCTTTTAATGTACACTGAAAATGCCATGTACTAGCAGAAGCTATTCAACTGTTGTATAAAGCTATACATTTATCCTGCCCTTTGATGTAGCCACAGTTACTACCTGCAATTCAATGGGCTATGACTAAGGAGGAAAATATACCCAATATACCAGCCAGAGATATTTCTTGAATGCCAACCTACTTTATCAATTAATATATTTAACATACAAATACTGGACTATTTGCAGTCTCACAAATAAAATAAGGGATTTAAATTTTGAAACTGCTTTGCAGCATTTTGAACCTGAAGCCTGAAGTATTTAAAAAAATGACCAAGCTGTGCCTTGCAGCAGACTATAGTCTCCCAACACTGAGAGGACAGACTGTTAAAATAAGCATCTACATAATTTTTCACAATACACAGTGCCACAATGCATTTGCTTAAAAACAAATACATGTTTGCAGTGAAACATTTCAACAAATCACAGAACTCAGCAGCAAAGTAGTTAAACATTTATGATTTGATTTTATCTCAGCTTGGAATGTCGCTGGAGTGTCCCACTTCTAACAACTGTTTGCTAAGTTAAGGCTTCAGTGTTTACACAGTGCTGAATGAAGCAGCCTGGTCACCAGATGTGAAAGCTTCCTTAGACTACAGCTTTCAATCAGATCACGGTCCTAATGGTCCCTGCTCCAACCTTCTTCCTCAGGACGTCCACCAGCCTTTCCAACCTGAGAGGGGGCAGGGGAGAGGGAGAGGAGAGAAAAAAAAAGGAAGCTAATGTTAGGAATGTTCTGGCTGAAAGAGACAGTGTTTGCACTGAACCAAGCTGTCCTGGTGGTGGTCACGCTCAGAAACAAAGCACTACTGTAAAAGACAGACATTAAGGGAAAATGCAGACAACTTGCGAAAAACTTTTTAACCTACAACCCAACCCATCTGCAGTCAGTGATATATATCAACTCACTTTTCCTTTGTAGTGTGTGTAGTATCTGAGGTCCCTGTATGGCATTAACACAAACCCTGTGCAGCAATCCTGTGGTACATATACACTTTGGTGTAAGCAGGACAATTAATTTTTGCATTTTTGAAAATATGAGTTGTCCCTGGCTCTTGTTAAATGTAGCACTTAACTGTTGATTCCCCTTAAAAAGTATCTTGCCCATTATCCAACAGATACTTTTACTGTCCACTTTATAAATTTATGTCTAAAAGCCCATGTGTTTCACGTCAAGAACTTTTTCAAAATACTCAACAAGTCAAGTTTCTGAGGACGTGGATGATGATATTTTGAAGGTGGCCTGCATGATTCTTGTGTCAATACAAATACAGAAAAATTAACAGTCTAAATAAGTAGGACAGAGAGCTGCCCAAACCTCTTAATTTTATGGCACAGGCTATAAACATGTTCAGAATCTCACTGGCTGAATTTGATCTTTCTTTTGTTAAAATATGTAGGCAAATGCAAAGGACTAAATTTGTTCATCATTTTGCATGTACACACATTTATCTTCAGCATTCCAGAAATCATGCATTCAAGGTATTTATTCAATTTGTCTGTATTTTATGGTATCCTTCAATGAAAGCTCTCCCACAAATAAACTAGCTGTATAAAAGCAGATGCTGTGTGTAGCAGAACACTTTTAGAGCCATGTACAGAATATTATACACACAGCTTTCACAATGGATAAACAGAGTTGCAGATTCAAATAGCTGTATTCATTGTTACAAAGTTGACCATTTTTTGCTTATCTGAAAAGACAATTTTTTTTTTAATATATTATACAACATGAGAAATGCAGATAGGAAATAAAAATAACACAGCTTTATCAAAATTGCAAAATGCATTTTATCTCATGAATGCATTAGTAACTTCAGTGCACGTAAACTAGTCAACATGGATTTATTGCCACAAGTCATGACTAATGTGCTTGGTAGGTATTGAAACACTCTTGTTTTCCAGGAACCACCAAGCACGATGAAGCTACACCTTTCATTGTACTCACCAGGTGACTTAATTCCTGAAATGAGATTAAGAATTCACCACCCAAATGTAATCATCAGACACCAGGAAAAGTATGTGGAAAGTTCAGCTAGTTCTAGCTGTTCCACAGGGACTCTGAGGGAATGAATGCACAGGTAAAAAACTGCTGCTCAGGTACTCCTCTCCCTTCAGTTTTCCAATAGTCACTTTTCCTTCTTAACCAACTAGTGAATTTTCCCCTGGTTTCATAAAATAACACCTACTGCACTTTGTCTTTATGGAGGCAGCTCCCAAACAGCCATAACTCAGTGCCATCAGTCCATGCAAGTATAAAGTCAGGGATTTCACAAGTTATGTGCTCCTGAAAGTTTTCTCACATGGATACATTAATGTTTTCTGAGTTCTAAGGATTTTAACTCAGTTACTGACAGGTCACAGTTTCGTCAGCATCTCTTATTGGGAAGTTTCCCTGTTATATCAGTGGTCAGTCCATGTGCAATTTCAGAAAGCAATGTCAGATTAGTCCTCTTTCAATAGCATGTTTATTCAGAACCATGGCAGCTTTCTCAGCCGTTTTAACTCTTGCTGGAGGTCGCTTTCACACTATCACCCTCTCTAATGTGCTTCAGAGACATAAAAGCACTGGAGAAATATTTCAAACTGTTTGGACAAACAGAAGGTTTGGGCTGAAAATTGTTTTTCTGGGAGACAGCATAAAACCTGTAAAATCTGAGATCATGGCTTATTTAAATCACTGTTCAGTTAAAAAGAAATACTGTGTGGCTTATACAAGGCGAGGGGGGGTGTGAAATGACTTCAGTAATTGAGGCTCCTTTTGGGGAAACACAAATTGGAGGTCACTGCTTACTCATTGTCCTACGACTGGGTTTGGATGTGCACCACTCTGTGACCAAGCAATGGCACTGCACACCACAGCAAAACAAGTTAGCAAAGAGCTGCCCATGTTTGAAGAGAAATACCACTGGGATGAAAGTAGCTGTCTTCTGTTTAACCTTGAAACTGTCAGGCTTCATTGAAAATAATGAGGCTTAACAATCATAGTTTCTGCTTTTCAAATGAATGATGACTGAAATCATCAAAATGAGGTATTCCTCACCAAATACAAACCATGTAGAGCTTATTTTTCTTTTGTTTCAGTCATAAGTGGATTTGCAAATTTATTTGTTCTTTATTAGAAAGAAAAAAAAAGGTAGCAGTGGATTAAGATATTGTACCTTTGAAAAAGATTTAAGCAATAATGTAAAAGAGAAATTGTAACAGCTATTTATAAGACAAAATAACAGAGGGCAAAATTTACCCCTACACAGACACAAGACCCAATATACCACTGAAATCCCACTTAAGCCTACAAAATAATGCTATGCGCTGAATCAGTGGTTAATAACTCTTGATACAGGCCTCAGGGGGCTTTTTGGAATGATAATCCTGAACTCTTTGTTCACCAAGGGCCCAACTCTGTCATCCCAACTCATACTAAGCAACATTTCCTTTGTAATAAAAGGCAGCTGAAAAGGCCATTCGTGCCAGTGAGGTGCTACCTGTGAGGGGTGAGGGTGGCAGAGCCAACCCTCGTCCATAAGGCTTTGTGCCCAGTGGGATACTGCAGGCAGCTCCCTCTGGAGACTGAGCATTTTAATGTGGAAAACTGCAGTAATAATAATTTTATACCTCAAGATCAAAGGTAACTTAAACGGAAGAATGGAAGGTCCTGGGAACTAGTCTCAATGTTTGCAGGGTTTTATTCAAAATATGGAAGACACTGACCTGAAGAAAGCAACTTCTGTTACTTTGTGTTATTTCACCAAATTTTACTTACCTGAAAGCAGCACTGACTACATTTGATGGTATTCTAAGACAAAGGTTTAACAAATGACATTTATCTTTTTGCTTCTAAAGAGTCCTCACAATATAAATTTAATTTGCAACATGACACTTTCTCCTGAGATGTAAGCATGGACACTCTCAATTTGCATCTCATGAAGCAACTGAACAAGTCATTTAAGAAGAAAGTATTTGGGTTCTTATTTTAGATCAGACAGAAAAATGATAATAGTGGGTGGTCCACACTGCTGTAGTGCTGAGGGTCCAAATGTGCAAGGACAGACACACACCTTTTGGAATGCTTTACAAAGCCTCCTAAAGGCTCACTCCCCTTTCTTGCAGATTTCAATTTCTTCCTTAGAAATTTTTGAAAACTGCAGTAGGTGACCTTCATTATTTCTTGGTTCTTCAAATACTTCTAGAAAATCTGTCCCTTAACAAATAAATTCTCTCAACAAATGCCACATCAGCAGTCTTTACACAATTATTGTATGCACGCATGCAAAGTGAGTACAAAATGACATATAAAATACAGGAAAAAACTATGGATTCAGATGGATAGGTACAACTTTGGTTTTATTTCTACTGATTTGCATATATCCAAAAGCAAAAATGTCCAGTGCCTTTCATGATAGATGCAACTTGCATTGATGAAAAGCACAAAGATGAGGGCTAGAAATATTTTTTATCTACTCTACATACTTCTAAAATGCTAATCTAAATGCTCCCATGAAATGGAAAAATTAAATAAAACACACAATTCAGGACACGGACACCTGATCCATCACTATTTTTAAGTTAGCAAAAGACACAATGTTAAGAGTCTTGAATTGCAGTGGCTTAATGCTTTCTTTATATAAATTCAGAATTAAGCAGTTGAATCTGTGTTCTAATACAGAAATAAAAAGATTTCCATAAGGGACTTGCTGCTATGATATTACAGGTTTAATTATGTCCTTTTAAACATGTTGCTAAGCTTTAAGAAGATCCTCATTTTAGAGGAAAGCTACCTAAACAGGAACATTCCTAGGTGAGTCTTCCCCAAGACAAATTCTCAACCATTCTCAACTCCTCTGCCAGCTATTTCAAACTGTGTTCCCTTGTCACTTACGCACACAGCTATCAATGCCTGGATGGAGCATATGTTGTTATGTGGAGTGTTCTTACACAGCTCCTGAATTGCTTGACAATCTGCTCTGACTTTTAGCAAAGCTTTACTCCTGTGAGTAAAAAAAAATTTAGTTTTAGACTCAGTCTCCATAAAGCACCTAAAATCTACTTAAAATCCTAACTGACATTGTTCCAGGAGCCCAGAAGCTGAACAGATTGGTGCAAGTATGTTACCTACTACTCTCTACTGCTCACTCTTATGCACATTTTTGGCTTGCTCCCCTCTTTCACATATTCCCCTGAAGAAGTCTCGCTCCAACCTGTAGCATGTGATCAGTAAAAAGTCTGCAATTGTGTAAATCCACACAGATAGGTACATCCTTCCACACTGCTCCATCTCTGGCCAAAGGAACTCACCCCAAGGGACAGCAGTGGCCTTTACTCCCAAGTTCTGAATATGACAGTTGCACAGTCACAGAGTGACCTTCCCAGGAATCATGCCCCAGAAACAGACAAAATGGACACCCAACTGACAGAAAAGGGCGCCCTTCAAGTAGCCCATGTCCTAATCTGCAAAGCAATATACTGACTAGCCGAAAACAATAGTTTCTACCTGCAAGTGGAGGAGTTAAGTGATAAAAACAAAACCATCCTGGATTTTGAAATGCTATATAAAGGCTTATAAACCTAAGCTATAACCCTTGGTTATCTTTCCAGTAGATAAGATTAGGCTCAGGCTATGAAGATGGCCTTACTTGAATGATTTCTGGCTTCTTGCGGAATGTGTTTTGCTGACACTAATTCCCTTTAGAAACCAAGCTTTTGAAAATATATTAGATAAATAAAATGCATTGGACAAAAGCATTGCAAGCAGTTTAGCAGTAGAGTTCAGTGAATGATTGTTTGGTGAGTGGTCATACAAACAAATTCACTTCATTTCATTTAGAATAAAATAACTCCCTTCCCTTCCCTTTCCTTTCCTCCAGTTTTCCTCTCAGATAAACTTCATAAAATTCTAAATGGCATACTTGTTTTCAAGCATTTTCTGTCAATTCAAGGAAACAAATAAAACAGAGAAGAGAGGCTGTGATACTGGTCTTTCCCAGAAACCAGTCACTTGGATAGGATCATTTACTCAAGAGGCTGGAGGAAACTGGTTCAGCTCTATTATCTGCATGAGGGAACTGGACCCCAGCTGCTTGCCTCTCAAGTGAATAGCACCGTGCTAATGCTGGGTGTTGGGGTGGCCTGTTCTCAGTTTCAAAATTTGAGGCTGCTCTGATTAAGATACTTAAGTATTCACTGGTTTGAAGCCTGGTATCAAGGGTATAACCTTGCAGTACATGACCTATTTACCGTGCTACACAGCCATCACCCTCTTACTCCTGGCTGATTCAGCAAATTTTTAATTATCCTTATTCCTCAATTCAGGTATTATTTTTGCCACCTCAAAAGCCTACCTTTTAACAATAATTTTTTATCATCTCACTAAAAATCACTGCCCATTGAATTTAATGGCCTGTAACAATTCCTTCGTAGACCATCATATGATAAAGACCACATGTGGTTCCAATGCACAGGCTGCCTCTCGCTTCTTAACAAGTTCCATCTGCATTTTTTGGATCAGAGACTGGGTGTCTTTCTACATGGCACACTGGAGTTCAGCCATGGTTTTGAACCTGATGCCGAGTAAAATTCAGCGCCCTCTGTCAGACAGGTGGCTGGACTGGCTGGTATTAATGGTCCTTTCTGGTCTTAAAACACGTCTTAGAGACTGATTTAGCAGTGTCAGTGAGCTCTAAACCGTGGTAGACCACAGTGTTGAATCTAATCACTACAGGCACTGCCGCCAATTCCTGCCTGCCCAACACTGTTTGTAATGTCACTCCAAAAAGTATGTTCCATTAAATGTACAGGCCTTAAATTTGGCAGGGCAAACCATTCTGCCTCTGAAAAGCACTGTCACCAAACAAACATTCCTATTAAATCCCTTTCAGCATCTTCTCAACCTAAAAGAGTAATTCTGTATATGATTAAACTTAGAAGCAAATACAGCCAGTTGGGCTCTTGACAGCAGACATATTTCAAAATAAACCTGGCTTACACAGGCCTTGGCTAAAATATTAAGCCTTTATCTGTGGTCCACAATAACTAATCTTGTCAAACTGTTTGCTCTGTACCTTCTGTTTGGAAGATTATGAGCTAGCTCACCATTACTATTCACCTTGTGCCATCACTAGCAGCAGGAAAAGTGAGCGGTAAACATTTTGACAGCATTTCACCCTACTTTGCATTGATGTAGATTGCTACACATCACAGGATAATACAAAATCAGGACTTTGCTTCTATGCTGGATTTAATGCCACCTTGTGAAAGGTATCACTTCTTTGCTTTCAAATGCTTGCTCAGGACAGCATAAACTGATTGCCAAAAACAAATGAGCTTCTTGAAAGAAAAATAAACCCTGAAACAACTACACTGTATGTCAGTACATTGAAATCTACAGCATATCATAAAGAGCAGGCTCTTACTATTGGATGAACCATTCGCATCTGAGCATGCAGCTGATATTAGAGATAAAAAATTAACAATAGCTGAAATAGAGGATGTATTGGCATATTTAAAGCCAAATGATACACACCAGATTATTTAATCAGATCTCGAAATTTTCCTTAATTACTCCAGCTTGAATCCAACAGTTTATATTGCAATTTTATGCAAAGTTTACTACTTATATTTGTGCCATAAAAATATTTTCTATACCTTCTTCCATAAGCTTGAATTACTTTTAGCACTGACAAGTACTGTTTCCACACATTTGGTGTCACAGCTGTTCTCTTTTTTTAGAAGAAATCTGCACATGGGATCCTACTCCTTACAGTGTACTCCTTACATTTCCATGAAGTTTGTGCTGATATGAATAGGCAAGGTTCTCCTGGATTTTCTTGCCAAATGCTTCCCAGAAGTCTGTGTCGTCTGCCTATGGAAAACCAGCAGTTTTACCTTATGCTAATATATCTTCCCCACAGAAAGTATTCTGCCATAGTATTTATCCATTGAAGAATATATACAAATATATTTGAAGCATATATTATGAGGCACAGAATAAAGTGCTAAATAAAATAATTTTATTGTGCACATTTCCAATATCTGCAGTGTCTTTCATTCAAAGGCTGAATTCTGATACTTCCTATGGGTAAGCATTCCACATTTTGAAGCTGAAATGATAAAATTCGGTCCTAAAGATTTATGCCTTCCAACAGCTCAGTGTTTAGATCTATATCCTTATACGCACATCACAGCATAAATGCAGAACAGGAAAGTCGAGCAACTTGCCAATAAAGCAATAGTGGCAATGATGGGGTTAAAGCTGTTGTCAGCTCTCATAAATACAGTTGATGCTGCCCTTCCATAAAATGTTTTTTAAAAAAAAAGCCTTATGGAAAAATCTGGCTATTAATTAATGTCTCAGTAGTAGTTCAGAAACATGAACTGTAATTTTTTTCTCAGATAACTAGCCCCTGCTTCAGTAAAGGTATACCTAATTTTAAGCTGTGGAAAAATTGAAATGATTTCAAGTTTGCTTAAAATTGAATACCTTGTTGGCTTAGTCAGTTATTTCTTTTTGTTGTTGTAAAGAACTGTCCCAGCAATTCTCTGAAAGGTTATACGTAATTCAGAAGCTTCAGAAAGTCTGGGCTTTCTTTTTGAGCTTCTGCATATACATTTACAGTATTCAATCTTTTGCATATGTTAAGAAACAGTATGAGTATTAACAGAAAGAACCGCAAATTTATTTTTATTCCTTCAGCCAAGCCACAAATAAATGACTCTTGCAAACAAACCAAATACTATTTAGTAACGGCAATGTAAATGCCATGGACTTATTTTATTTGGATATAAAATATTAAAGTAAATGAGTATTTGCTGTGACACTCTTTTTATCATCTTGGAAAAAAAAAAGCAAGTCTGAGAAAAAGTTTTCTTGCTATTCTTCAAGGAGCACTCAATCTGCTGTTCAAAGTTATTTAATAATTTGTCATAGAATAGTTAACTATAAGCTTGCAAATACTGTGTCAGCATGCTTCTTCCTATTAGGCAAACAACTTCAAAATCTAATTTGTTTGTGTTATTGGTCTTACTAAATATTAGTCTTTGCAAGTCTGGTTTACACCACTGAAGTTAACTATGCCAACATTCTGATTTTGTTCTGAAGTATTCCACAACAAGCTGATATTATACAATACAAGCCCAAGAGCTAGCTGATCCAGTTTACTGAGTGTATACTTAGTGTATTTTGCTACTGATAAATCAATAAAACCATGTTGTAATCTACAAACTTCCATCTCTCTGAAGCAGCTATAAGTAAACTGTAAATGAACACACAGGTCAAAAACTGGGATGCTGTGATTATGTTGACTCTGAAAACATTTGACTTTCATAGAATACATTTTAGTGTTTGAGAGAATGAAGTTTCAGCACTGCTTTTATTTTCGTGAAAGGCTGAGATGATAAATATTCAAATAACAATAAATATTTGTGTTTATATTGTAACTACCCATACTTTAACAACACAATATCTGCACTGCAATCCACAATGAACAGAGGTTAAGTAAAAGTAAACCAGAGCTACAAAAAGAAAATAAATACTTAGACTGCATGTGCAGTTTTGCATTCTTCATCCATGTGAAACTCCCTGCAGTCAATGGATATCTTGGCTGTGCAAGGAATGCACAAAAGGCATAGCTGTCATTCTCTTTGGTTGGGATTTTTTTGTCTTCATTCTGTTAAGTGCACCACATACTGGCACTGATCATAAACTGTCAGATGCTACAGGCCTCGCTATCATTTATGACAGGAGAAGCATATCCCATAATCTGCTCTGGCAATATCACACATTATAACTGTATGAGACTTTCTGTATTGATACCACAACCTGCTCTGTTAAGGGCAGTCCCTTGCTTTTAGTGTCTTGCTCCAGGGTGTCCAGAAGTCCACATGCTGCGTTCTCTAAAACTAAGGCCACATGTTTCTTTTAAGGTGACAAAGATAACAGCAGTGCTACCAGTCCTCCTTTTCAAAACAGACATCAAAAATAGTACTTTCAGTTAGAGCATTCAGCCAAGCTAAGGAAAACATGGTTTTAACCTACACCTGCCACTTCTCAGGGGAGCAGTACACTCCAGGGATGAAGAGACTTCTACACTTTTCTTTCTGAAACCATGAATTTCTACAGAAGAAACATATGAAATGCTATTAGACCTGGAGGTGTGATTCTGTGGGTGGTGATCATGGGTGCCAACCTGGAAAATGGGAGATGGAAGTTCTCATACTGGTTTTGTATTTATGTTCAAGAGGCATTGGACAAAACTGAGAAAATGCCCTAAAGGTTAAGTGTCAGAAACAGGCCTTATTTCTCAGAGGTGAGTACACTATTTGCTCCTCTCTGATCCAAGCAGTCTGCACGATTATCTGCTACACAGTACCGCTTCAAAGAAAGGAATAGGGAGCATCCAGACCAGACCTATGTGGCTAAAATGGCCCTCTGAGGTACAGGAGATCTGAATCAGGATCTCCACAGATGGAGGAGGAAACTCAGGTCCATTCTGTCACACCCTGGAGGAGAATCCCTGCTCCCAAACAACTGCTAAGAAAACAAAGGTTGAGATGGCGGCAGATGCCAAGGATACATATGAAACAAATGTCTGAGGTCACACTGCTCTGCATGGATCTCTGAAACCAGTGTGCCTCACTCTGACTCAACATGTGTTTCTCCATTTGGGTCTCCAGGCAATCCAGGCAGAAAAGACAATAAGTCAATTGTTTTATAATTTTTTCAGTTAGAAGTTACATGCTTATGCTTATCCAAGTCCTTTCTTCTTAGGGCTGAGAAGCTACCAGTATTAGTGGGACTGAGTTATTAGGCACTCCCTCCATCACAGCCTGCAAATTTTACCTGGATTGCAACATGAAGCACACAATTAAAAAACTGGTGTCATTCAATAAAGATAATATAATCCAATAAGGAAAAGACATTTCATTCCAGCTTTCCAAAAGTGATATATTTCCTTTTGCACAGTATGAATAAGACGTTAGCCTCACCAAGGGAAACAGGATCTGCCTAGTGATACAGAAATGTGTAACGACAGCAGTCCAGAGAATATGCCAACGATGACTGAATTGGTTCAGCTCACCTTAGATTTGAATACTAGTTCAATATTTTATTTCCTTCAGACCCAGAAAATTGATTTCTGTCTATATGTTGAATTTCTCTGAGGCCGCACACAACCTCACTGGCTTACTCATTTTTTTTTTTATTACAACTAACAGGATGTTAGTTGTTTGTTTGAATTAAACAAGACTGTTTAATTCATCATTTTACCATGCATATTAGTGCAGTCTGAGGGGAATTCTTCTGTGAGGAATCACTGGTGTTAGTGCAGAATTCCAAGTATTTAAATAAATTCTGACCCTGCTACGTATTGCTTTCAGTTAGATCAAACATGACTTTTTTCACACATTTCAATTAGTCTTATTTCCTCACTGACTAAAGCAGACTACTCCAGCCTATTGCCCTTAAATCCAGTACATTCACACCACCTGTTATTGCTACTCTATGGTAACATTTTCGCATGTGGTATGAGTGATAGATTTTGTATTTTGGACTTTCTCATGTTCCTATTCATGTCTGGTATGCCAAATAAATTTGCATCAGCTCTGCAGAATTCTTCAGGGTATGTGGTAGTTTTGCGTGTCTGGGAATCTTCCATCTGGCTAGTGTGGGTTTCCTAAACACCATAAAACCCTGCCTGTGGAGATTGTGTATCTCTTATGGGCCCCATGGAGCTTATAATCTGCTTTTAATCATTGTATGAGGCAGCCAACACATCAGTCCTCATCAAGGAGTTTTTTCCACTTTGAATTCCCTTTAATAAGTTTTGATCCAATTCTGACAGTCCAGAACTTTTGCTAATTTGAATTGGTATCTTAAGACAGCTACAAAAGTTGTCTTCCTTTGCTTTCCATTTCCTTCCATACAAACTCTGATATCCATTGACTTCTGTGGATTGCTATAGCAAGTATAAGGTTCTTAGCACCTTGCCCTCACTCACTTGTCTTTTGAATGTACCCACCAGCATCTGTTTCTCAGTAAACTACAGGTCATACCCTTAACCGGGACAAATGAATGCAACTTAGGGCGACAGAGCAAAGTCAATTTGCTGTAACTAAGAAACTAGCTCTGTATCTACATTCTTCAACAACACGCCAGTACTTACTTTACATTTCAAAATGCCAGCAGCAGTTAAATTATTCCCCATATGATATTAAAAGATTACCAACTATTCAAACTCAGCAGAATTTCACTGCAGCGGGCAGCACAGTAGTTATCATTAAAAGGAAAATAATTTTTGACATGTGCTAAATTATTTACTGACACAAATCAGAGAAATTATTAATACCTATGAAATTGTACTCCTAGACTCCAGCATTTAATGTTTTGATCTGACATGTACCAGAATACAATTTTATAAGTAAAAAAATAAAAACAACAAAAAAGCAGAGTACAGTTTTAATAGAAAAGTCTTAACATCTAAATATAACATCTTAATAAAGTAAGAAATCAAATCATATTCATTGTTTTGAAAGAAGAAAACAAAAGAAATATCTCTCTCAAATTTAAAATAAAGCCAACCGAGTTCTCTAAGACTCGGTGGTTCCTCCAAAACAAACAGCTTTAAGTCCCAGTGAATGTACAACTTGTTTCTTTTGTGAAGTGCTTCTGCCTGCAATTTCTAATTAACTTGCTCCATTCTTTTCTACAACAAGTAGCTGAACGCATACAAGCTACAATGTATACTTCAGCTAAATATATGTAGGTATGATTTTAAAAGGGAGATAACTAGTTAACAACATTTGCATGTTGCAAAGGGGCTCAATTAGTATAATAATTCAGAAATCTTGCTTTTAGCCTGTTCCCTGCATAGCTGCCCTGTACTGAATACAATCTGCACACTAAAGATATGTTTGCAGTTTAAAATCTCCAGAGACTTTAGACCCATACATAAAGATACTTATTTCACTCTTTTCTGAGACACTGACCTGTATCGTCATTTAAAAATGAACACCACATCTTTATGTTATTAAATCTTTGTTTTGATCTATTAGTATTCACCAAAGTGCCATTTTATACAACCCCACACTGAATAGGCAAGGCTGGAGGTAACCATCTGCAGCTTTAGAGTCAGCGTTTGAATTGATGAAAAGAGCTTTGTGTTTTCATTGCCAAGTTTGATTCTTCCAGTCATTAGACATTCCCCTCAGATCGCATCAATGAAGCGGACTCCCTTACACCCATGTGTTAAATTCTCTTCTCCTCATGGTTTCCTTTGCCAGCTATACTCCAGAAAGACTACTGGGTCTTAGCCACATTCTTCTCACAGCTGTGTTAAAAAAGAGCATCAGAGCTTCTTCCCAAAATCCATATGTGTATCTGGTCAGTCCCCTGTTGGAGGGTCACCTCACATTGTGGTGTGATTATTCAAATATTCATCCTTGTTCTTGAACTGCACTGCTCTGATCATTCTGGGAAAGATTAGACCCTCCAGCCAGCACTGAAGAACGTGTAGGACATTGATGTGAAACGTACACAGCTCCCGCACTCAGAAGGCAGATTAGTTTTACTTGCAGAAGAGGGGGACGCTAACTACTTAATAAATGCTTGCTTCTTATTTCTTTCCATTTTTGTATTCTTTTCAATTGTGTCAACTCCTGATAAGAACTGTTTGTTTTTATTGTTTCATAGATCAAGTTATATATCAGCATCAGCTAAGAAAATACGCGAACAAGTACAAAAGCAGAGAAAGCACTTTCAAAAATGCTGGAGGGAAATTCAGGACTAAACAAATAAAGGGTGTGTTCCAGTCACAATGAAATTTAGGTGGTCAAAAAAAATTAGACCTTAAGGGCTAAAGCAAATGTTATTTAGAATGGAATTTAGTTCAGAAGACCACTTAGTTTTCGTATGTATTTAATCAACTGAAATATTTTATCCAAAGCTGTAACTCTCCTGACCTCCTGCTTAAAAGAAAGAAAAAAAAATCAAAAGAAAAGGTCTGTAATAAACAGTTAAGGACAAATGAAGAAACGACTTCTGTTTTACATCACTTTGATATTAGCTTTATTCATTGTCAGAACTACCGTGACAAAGTACACAAGCAGGATTCTTCTCACCATTTATGCTTATTTTCATACCTATATTTTAGCATTGCACTGTTACTTTGTGGATTTGGGTTTATTTTTAGAGGATTACATAGAAATTCTACCCACTCACCCTCCTCTGCCACTTTATACAGCTACACAAGTGTGCAAGTGTAGCTGTGCTCACATGCAGAGCTGCGCTTTACTGAGCTAGAGTCATTAAATTATGAGAAAAAAATAGAAGCCCCCAATAGACAAATTGCATTAAAATTCACTCCAGCTGCAAAGCTGTTGCAGAAAAATAGAACATTTCCTGGAAAAACCACATCAAAAGTGGCCTCAACCTTTACTGATAATTGGCTAATATTGATTTGGTATTACATTATAACCTCCTCTGATCTCACTGACATCAGCAACCACTCCACAATCCCAGAGGTTCCAGCCGGAAGGACATTTTTAAAATGCCTTGCTTCCTCTGTTGGCAGAGGTATTAATTAATTCACAGGCTCTCCCAGCCACCTTCTCCAGGTCAGCCCCATTTCCCTACTGGGACTGCACCAGCTGGCTCCTGGCTTCTCAGGCAGGAAAAACTTGCAGGGGGCCTGTGGCACCATACCAACACTCCTGGTGAATTCTGCACTCCTGTCCTAATTCTTTGTAATCATGAAATAGAAACAGTAATTAAATATAGAAAATTATAGTCATAGCCATTCCAGAGTATTGATTAAAAATTTAATTATGCAGATCATAATTTTCCATTGAATAAGTATGTATTGTGCTATGTGTGCATATACATGTACTTATTTACACAGACCACAGTTAAAATGTGTACTTGCTTTATAAAGAATAGCACTCTCTTAAAAGTCTAAGTGTATTTTGATAGTGTCTCAAAATCAAAATAGATTCAAACAAATGCAGCTAAATCTGTATGGTCACTCTCTGAGCATCAACGTTTCTTGTTTCACACCAGCACCCCTGTTAGGATGGTGAATCATCTTCACAGGCAAGAGCACACAGTCTCAATTTATATCTCACACTGCAGTGAGCCTACGTAAGATGTTCACCCTGCTTCAGTATAAACAGATGTTTACTGTGTCCAAGTTCACTATAAGTAGATACTGAAACATCCCCCTTCTGGTTCACAGCTGCTGTTTCAGGTCGGATAGGATCAAGAAGTTTTTTAGATGCTTTTTGTCCTGACAGAAAGCACAGGACCAGCATTCTGACTTGGGTCTCACGTTTAGAAAGCAACAACTGTGGGTGGGTACACAAATGGCTGACATGAAGGCAATGCTGTGGAGAATTACAACTCTCTTTTAAGCTCTGCATATCATGCTGAATGCAAACACTGAAGTTTTAAAGAATATTAAAAAATTCTTTAGTGTTGCCAGAGAATAGATTAGCAAAGACAGTGTAAAACCAGTAAACTCCATTGTATGAAGATATAAAGTACATCCTTTCCCAACATTATTTTATTAATTACAATTATGTTCTTTCTTAATGAAGATCATAATTATTTTACTCTTCTGATTTTTAACTGTTACTATTTTACTGAATAATATTGAGAAACTACTTTATATAGCTGATAAAACTACTTCCTTCATATGTCAGAATTCAATTTTAGTTCAGTATTTAAAAAAGTCAAGAAAACATATTTCAGAATGGTCTTTAGTCTATGAAATTTAGTGTCACATTTTAAACTACACTAAGCATCCTCTTAAGACAGTGCTAATAATTAATACTACTGTGATTAATACCAAGAAGCCTTTCTGTTGACAGGTTTATAAATCGTCAGTTCTTTTTTGAAATGTAGAACATCCTACACCTTCAAAATAAAATGCTAAGCTAACAAATGAGTTCCTGCCTAATTGCCAAACACTGATTTGTATGAAGCAGTTGAGGTTACAAAGAAATTGGGAATTCTCAGCCCGGTTTCCCTGCTGATGAGTACGAACTGTCTGTGTAGCTCTCCCAGAGGTGTCAGAGGAATCTCTATAGTGTCACACAAGGGTTCTTAGCTCAAAGTAAACACACTTTCCACAAACTCAGCTGCTTAATCTGTTTGCAGGTTGAATTATAAGATGGGGGTGGATGACTCCGGGTGCTGGGAAGACGCGCAGAGCATTTCCACAGTTTCGTGGTAAAAAGGGCATGCTATTGTCATCAAAAGACTTCAACCAATTGTTTAATTTTGCAATAGGCTCAGTCGTCTGATCTTAACAATAATGAAAACTAACCTGACCAAAATTTTCCCAAGTAGTTGAGCATGTTAAATTACGTAAATTCTTTTCGCTATAGCAGTGCATCACCACTACTTTAACTCAGTTTGTGGCTGCACTTCTACTTTAGCCACCCTGGGTACATGGGATTAAACAAGATTGTTTCACTTTGGGAAAAAAAAAGCCAGCGAAAACCCAAGCTCTGCTTAAATAGCTATAGTATTAAACATTTATAAATAAAATTAGATGTAACAACTTAAAACAACGTATAGAAAGGTTCAATCAATATTCTCTTTACCATGCTTTAATTTTTTTTCATGGGTTTATTTTTATCAAGCACACACCTCCTGAAGTTTCAAATATATCTAAGTGCCCAGAATAAAGACTTGAGTGATTTTCAAACAACCACTGGAGGTTTTAAAGAGATGACTAAAAATATGCATTTTCATATATAGCTACCTTAATTATATTTCATGTAGCTACAAATAAATGAAAAATATAGGAATATAACTTTTTTTAAATACAAGAACTCAGCACGTATTTTTTTTAAACAGGAAAAGCTTTTGTTAGGTCCTTGCAATATATTATAAGCCACTTTCCGGCTACTGTGTAAATATGCTGCAAGCATTAAAGTTGAAGACATACATGG
Organism: Pachycephala philippinensis; assembly: GCA_013397055.1. NCBI lineage: Eukaryota > Metazoa > Chordata > Aves > Passeriformes > Pachycephala > Pachycephala philippinensis. The sequence continues at coordinate 53,785 of VWZT01016190.1, forward strand.
ACAGACGGGAAAATTTGCATCAGTACAGCATTGACCACCTTGGAAGGGTGAGAGAGGAGAATTTTGCAGTTGATGAATGTAATGCAGAGATGACAAGTGCCAGACTGTTGAGAGGCACCAGTAATAACAAACATGACAATAAGTACTTCAGTAGAGGTGAACTTCTTCAGGTTTTGGAGTTCAGTAACCTTTTAACAGGGAAACTTATGATGGGGAAGAAAATACAATCTCTGTTCACTGACTCAGAAACTTCTCTCTCAGTGAGATTTTGAAGCCACCCCTTAAACAATCCCATAAGCATTTACCATGAAACCTGCCAGATGTGTAACAGACCAAAAATAAGAACTGTAATATTCTACCATGCAATTATAAAGGCAAATACTCTGTTGCCATAGGATTGCCACAGGGTAAAAAGACAGTGAAAACCATTCATAGGAGATGGAAAGACTTTCTCTGTGCCTTGCACACGTAGGAAGCAATTTCCGTAACAGTAATGAGAGGTACCCTGACTTGCCTAATAGCACAAAACTGTTAAAATGATCAGCTTCACACTGAGTAGGAAATGAGCTGACAAAGAAGGAATCGTTTTAAAGGACCTTTTCTGAGTACTGCCACACTTTCAGTTATAGATGAAATACCAGAGAAAAATGTTTCATGGGGATTACAACTGCAATTTTTGTTGGAAGGCAAGTGACTTACTTTTGAACTTTTTCATTGGCCTCCTCTGAAGCTTCCAGGGCTTTCTGGAGCTTCAACTCAGTATCCTTTTGCTCTGATCGAGTTTGCTGCAGCTGACCTGCCAGATCTTCAATCTGGCCATAAGTTAGGGTCACAACATCCTCCCTTCCGTGCAGTCTGCCTTCAGAAGTACTGAAAGCACAGTTAGGCTGGTTCTTCAGACTCATTCCTTCAGAAAAAGACTTGTATAAGCTGGAAAAACCAAATCATACATATTATTAAGTTTCAGTCTAAGGCTGAGCTGCAAGAATTAATTAATACTTTCAATTTCGGGACTGTGGACTCACATGCACTAATAGCAAAACAAGTTTTATTTCAAAAGTGAGAGAGAACAAAAAGAACAAACCTTTTCCACAAGGCTCTTCTAGAAGTACGTAACAACCATCAAAATTTGAAAAAGTAAAAAGAACTATTTAGCAAAAACTCAAGAGGAAGTATTCTTCAGCGTCTTGTTGATCACGTTTGAGCTGCAGCAAAAAGTTTTTATTGTGATTTACATGAAGTTGAATTAATCATTATAAGTTATTGATGTGTTATTAACTTGTGCCACACAGGACTCTCTTTTAGCAAGCAGACTCACCAGCTACAGGGGATTTATTCACAAAATAAAATGAAAGGAATAAAAACACTACAAGGCAAAAATTAAAATCATTAAATCAGTAGGATTACTTTGAAATATGAACGATTTGCACATGCTAACCAATTCTAAAGGTCCCCATTCAGTTTTATCTGTGATTTTGAGATATGTTCATAGAGATTCCAAACCACAGAGCACAAATCCAATACTCTTTCATTGCATAAATGAGAATACAGCATTAAATGCTTTGTATTTGTGTGCCAGAAGGTTCTGGACAAACCAAACATTATTTCAGTGTGGATTCTTAGTAGCAGTGCACACTGATTACAGTATTCAAGAACAGTCTACATGACAGTGGCTAGTATGCAATAGCATATTTTCTTTCTTTGCAGTTTATTAAGGCGTTTGCATGGAAAACACTGCCTGTTCCAACAGCCCATGAAGGAAAATCGTAAACAAACTAAGATATGATATACATGGACAAACAAAATGCGGATGAACTAAAAGAAACAGAGAAGCTAAAAGGTCAGAGTGTTGACATGCCATTGTGCATACTACCTCTGGTTATCTGAAAACTGTATGAAAAACCTTTTCAATTAAATGAAGACATATTGAAAATATAAATATTTATGAAGGGACATTAAAATTCCTAGAAAGGACTAATTAAAAAAAAATTACTCTAGCAGTTGCACATAAAATTTACTGACTGAAGTTCCACTACAGCTGAGCATTGATCACCATGGAAAAACACAAAGGTATGCAAATAATGACAAAAGCAGGTTACTGAAATACTGCTGCTGCCCGCTTCTCAAACACCTGGCACAAGATTAAAAGAAACAAAAAGACAGATGAGAAGCTAAACTGTTCAGTGAATATATGGGTCCCTGATTAAAAAAAAAAAGCAACAAAAACAAGAGGATAGGCTAAATATTCTACCTTGTTCCCACCAGCTGAGAGTTTTTTCCAGAATATATGAAAAATAAAGTAATTTATTTAGATGCTAAAATACTGGCTCTCTGTGGCTACAACCAGGCTCCTTTTCAAAGACTGGCCATGAAAAACACATATATACTACTACAATTGCAATATACTTCTACATGTCTTAACTCATATTGATTGCATCTGAGTGACCAATAGATTCTGATGTATATATTTTGTAAGCAGCGTGCTTCCTCCAGATAAAGTCACTGTGAGTGATAGATCTTTTTTTTCAAAAGCATGTAATTGCCAGACTTCCATCAATATGTACTTTGGTAAAATACTTTTATTTCACCCCGTCTGAAATTTACTAATTTGAAATTCCTTCATTAATGTCCCAAAGATTATTCTCCTCCAAAGAATATCAATGGTATAATTAAAAAATAAATGGGAGTTCCAGGCCTGAAGAATGGGTCACAGAAGTACTCAAACAGTTCCTGGATTTCAGTAATTCACATGTTCTTTATACTAAGCCTTTTGCTTTTCTATGGCAGCACAGCCTCTTTCCTGCTCCAGCTTGGGTCTGAGAGCTTCAAGGGCCCACCTTAACTGTGTCTAGGCAGAAGAAAAAGTGACACGTGATGATATCACTTGTGCAGCTCCTGTAGAGAGCAAGAGGTTTCCTCAGTCGCAGGAGTCAGAGCAGCTTCAAGCTTGGTAAGAAATATCACCACTTGTAACTGCTCCCAGAGGGACTTGACTTTGGCTGAAACTCAACTCTATGAAGTGCTGCTCCTAAAACACTTCTCGCCTTGCCAGGCATACTTTTGCTGCAAGGTGGGAAATGATTTTCCACCTGAAGCAATTACTGAACAACATAGCAAAACCTTCCACCTAAAGGAACAAAAAAACAACCCCAGCAAAAAACCAAACATTCCCTGCCCATCCCCTCCCTCTGCCTCCACCCCAGTGATAAACATATCCAGTGCTCCCAAAGGCACGCAGGTCTGACCTTGGTTTTCACCACAAATGTTTTTCACAGGTCCAGGAGACCTCTCAGACCTCAGCCCGCACTCAGGATGGCTTTGAAGAACGTCCCTTCATGCCGCTGAGTGCACTCAAGGGCCAGGCAGCATCGATACCTTGAAAATACTACCTCAAAGGTGCTCTTAGGAAACATTGCAATATGACAACATGAAAAAAAGCCTGTAAGACCTAGAAGGACTTTGAAATTTTGCTGTGAAGTGGAGGATATAAAATAGTCAAGTTTGCATTACATGTGAGTCAGGAGCCTGACAGCTGGTAGACGGGTGACTAGATGACATTGCCCTACCATAGACAAATATTTCACTAGTCTTCCTCTGCCTGCATTTACACAAGTTAAGAGGACTGTTTTCTTCTCAGTACAACAAACCAACCATTTCTCGTTAATTTATCCAAAGGCAGCAGCTGAAGGCAGACTCTGGCATGCAGGCCATGGACCATGTTACAACAGGAATGCTCGCTGCACGTAACACAGAGTATGCTCTTTGCACTGTCACAGTCCATCACAGAGTGTCACTCTCTTGTGTGGTATACCCATGCATTCTTAGTCTAGGATGAGCTCAGGCAACCTCAGCCACTTGTAGAACAGAGCCCACCGTTGATTTTCTTCTCTGTGATGGCCGAGCATGCAACTTCAGGATTTTACAGGACATCATGATGACAGATTAGTGCTGACCATGCATGTCCATACTATCCAGACTCAATTACATGTGAGTATGGAACAACAGTAAGCAGCACCTTGAGATTCAGCCTTCTCTTCTGAAATGATCTAGAGAAATCTGTGACCTGTACCTAAGAGCCTGGACACTACATGATTCAAACATAGGTTCATTAGCTACAGTGAAAGCTTGAATTGACTACTATCCATCTTAGAATTTCTATTTTTCAACAAATACAAATTAAAGGCCACTAGCAAACACATTTTTCCTCTTTGGGCCTCAGTCTCCTCATCTTTAAATAAGAGCAATCACAATGCTCCTTTGCAAAGTGCTCTGAGCTTCACTCATGTCAAGAGACTCATCACTGTTGAAAGAGCTAAGTTAGATGCAGCACAATCTGAATTTAGGACAAAACTAAACCCAAATGGTCTTCTGGTGATGCCGAGCAGCAAACATATTCTTTTCAGCTTCATTTTTACTATCCAGGACCACTGTACTACCCATACCATTTCCCTGAGACTAGCCTGGAAGAGGTAGTAAGGACATGGATGTAATCATCTGAGCCTTTCTTGACGATGAAGGACTACCAAGGTATGCTCTCAAACAAGACATAATTAGAAACCATGCCTCCACTACAAACTCTTCATTTAGGGAGTTGCACAGTAATCAAATGTCTTCTGCTCACTTTATGCAGCCCCTGGGCAAATTGCTTGGATAGCACAGCCTCATGTAAGCGATACGCACATGACATTCAGCACCACCTATCATTCCTCACATTCACCATGCCATCAAATGGTCTAGGACCTCCACAAAAATAGTTTCTGGATTAATAGTGTTTGGTTGAAACAGAGCAAAACATACATGAGACTGATGAGTAGAAGGGAGTGTTTTTGAGGTGTTTTCAGATATAGTGCTGTTCCCTTTAGCACAGACCCACAGCTAAGAAGCTAGCTTGTAGCTAAGAAATCCACCTGAATTCCCTGGGTACATGATGCACCCAGGGCTGGGGTCTCTGCTGTCTCTAATTGATTAGAGACTGGAAGACTGCAACTTAGCATTAGCTTTTTTCACACACAGAGACATAGTGCACCTGAGTTCACAGAAGAGACTGCTGTAGATTTTATGCTTTAATCCTGAATATTACTTGCTACATGTTAACATTAATTACACATCTTCAGGGTTCCACAATGCATCTGTCCTAATTGCAAGACACAGATTCACAGGATCTCAAATTTCTTTCATGAATTAGGGGACTGTTTTCAATACAAATGCAACTATTGCAGATACTCTTCATAGTTTTCCCAAGCTACATGTTATTCCTAGAACCAAGCTTTCCATAAAATGTTCCTGTCATGTTTTGACAGGGAACCGACTGTATTAGCATATTCTAGCCTAAGCATTCATTGGGTGCACAGTGAAGGCTTGTTTCTAACTAAGTAAAACGAACGCAAAATTAAAAAAAGGAATTATTTTGTAAGGTGTTTACTTTATCCTACTAGAAGCTACAAGTAAGAATTTTGCTATCTTGTATCTGTTCTTTATTGTCAATTCATATGCTTTGGCCATTCTTAAATATTTGCCAATGACTTTAGTTAACAAAATAACTTTAACTTAGTATTTGTAATACTGTAGTTATCCCCTACAGTAATAGATTATTTAGGTAACACTGCAAATAGAGAGGGAACCTTATCTATTAATCGAAGACAGAGCTGGCACCAAGAGTGACCTCAGTATGTGAATATGATGGACATTTAAGATGGTGCCAGCAACTCCGTGTTTTACCGTGTATCACAGCCTCTCGTCCTCTCTCCCTGGGACGTGTGAGCATTTAGCAGAGGGAGAGCAGCCCCTGGCTCGGCTGTGGGCAGCGGGCAAAGAGGAGGGGCACAGCCAGCTCACAGGCGAGGCACTGCCACCTTCCCCATCCCCAGGCTGAACTGGCAGCACCTGTGCCTCTCTGCTGGTTGCTGGAGGCCGCTGGGTTGACATGGATCACTGAAGGGGTGTGTACGTGGGTGGTGTGGAGCCAGCAGCTCTGGCCTGGGGCCAGCAGGGAAACTGCCGATGTCAGGGATTTGCAGAAACACAGGCTCGGTGGAAGAGACACAGAGGATCTTGTCCTAAAGGTCATAGCGATTTATTTTTTATTCTGAGAGTATGTTCTTAACAACATTTCTGAAAACTGTTTAAAGAACAGTGCACCATTTTCTTCAAATCTAAGCTGAATTAGGAAAGCAGTAACTCTTGGTAGTGCACTAAAATAACAGCCACTGGCATACCAACAAAAACTGGTGGAAAACAATGTACTACTATGTAATTTAAAACACTATGTATTACTTCTTGTCTTTTTCTGATGATCCTTGCCAAGAGCTTCATCTTGAATGCTGTTGCTCACAAGAAAAGCAGGGTGTTATGGCATAAAGGAACATCAGGCCTTCTGATCAGGCATTTCAGGATCAGCTCCTACAGTCCCCACACACCCACCAACTCAGTCTAGACCTTCAGCAACGCCTTCAGCTCCCACAGGCTTAACAGCACTGCTGGCATGAACCTTTACTCTTCAAAATGCCAGCCATGGAAATCTCCCCTCATGACAAAGAATGGATGACCTCAAGAGCCAGACATTTCTGCTAGGAGCCTTAATTGATGTTGCCTGTCACCATAGTTTGAATTTAGATTTGCCTGCAGAACTAATAAAATCTAATAGAGATTTCCTCATTAGAAATTATGCATGAAGTTAAGGCTAATATGGCTTGGGCCTTTAGTTTCCTTTGCAGCTTCTCCCTGGTAAAGATAATGGCTTCCGACTTCCATTTTACATGAGTGACCTACACACAGACAATTTTATTTCAAATTAACAAAATCCTTCTGCAAAAAGTAGTAATATGGGTGAATCAACTCATATTAGATAAACTGCAACAATCCAGATGAAACAAATAAGAATCCTGACCCTGAAAACTGAAACAGTCAGTGAAGAGTCCACCCAGTGCAAACTTCATATATACATCTGCATAAAAGAAATCTGATGGTACTGATACATATCATAATGCAGGCATCAGAATCACCCGAAAACAAGCTCAATGTAATGACTATGTGCTGTTGACTTTTATTTTTGTCTCCAGGGAATAGTGTTTACTTTGCTTTAAAATTTATATGAGTCATTTTGTTATGTGCCTTTTTTTAATTAGTCGGAAAGAAATAGCCATTTGAGAAAGAGAGCGGAAATCAATTCTGATTCGATACTGATAGCTACTGTGCGATGTAAACTGTGTGTTCTTTCTAATTAAATGTAAACACGTGCAGTTCTAAAGTCCAGCAGTGATGACAACTACTAGAAAGGATTGCCTAAGACCTGGTCAACTGATCCTTGTGAACCTTTTGTTCATACCGTAGGCGAACTTGTGCAATCTGTCTCAGGTGAATGCCAGTTGTAACTGACTTTATTTTAGGTCATCTTCAGAGAAAAGACTTGACAAGAATGTGGAGAGCTCTGTAATACCTCCAGTTACCCATTAACTATGTCCTTCTGATAGCTAATCAATAGCATTGCATGGAGCCAAACACACTGCACTGAACTGCCCCTCTTCCAAAAGCCAAGTCTTGGTAAATATTTAATGGCAGTAAAGGTGTTTTGACTCTTATCAATCTGATATGTTAAAGAACTCTTGAAAGAAACTTTATCTTGCTTCTCTCTGCATAAATAATTTGTTCGGTTACAATTTTAGTCTTATGCAAAAGCACCTAATTTAATGATCTAATGCTTTTAAATCAAGGCTTTGGACAGAGAAAATGTAGTTTCAATCCACAGGTCACAAAATAAAGAAAAACCAAAGTTTATTTCCTTGATAAAATGCCAACTAGAAATATACATCAAGGAACCTAGCCCTTTATACTGTAGTAGTAAATACTGTGCCAAACTTGCTCAAAACCTGTTATACAAGTGCACATTTGAGATTTTCTTACAAGGCTTCAGTTTCTGAAAAATTCTTAGCTCTCATTCACATCAAGACAACATGGGATTTTTAGCTTCTTTTCACCAGGGAAAAAAACCCAACTCTAAAACAGTTATACTAAGATTCAGATACTTTTTGTATCCATGCATCGAATATTCCCATCTTCAAGTGGGTATATTCTCATGTAATGAGTGTTATTAAGCATGTTTCCATTTTCTATTTTTTCAGTACAAAACAGCTTGGCTAGATCCCTAATAAAGAAACATTTTTGTCCTGATCCTTTAACATCTACTGCAGATATCCCTTTCCTACAGCCAGGTAGGATCCAAACACGTCCTTAGATCGGCTTATTCCATGCCTCTGTGCTAATGTCAGAGGATGGAGGATGGAGGAGTCCTCTGACTCTCCCACAGCACAGTCATCCAGCCTTTTCTGCATGATCCAACTTCAATATGAGCCTAAGTATTTTGAAGAAACTGATTCAGCAATGGATCCAAGCTTTTTCTTGGAAAATAATCTGGGAATAAAACATTGATAGTGTTTCAGTTTCCAAAATGTGAATCACCATAAATATTTTCCCAGAAGTATAAGCATTACTTTTCCCCCAGTGTTTACATGGCCTCCTTTGTGCTCTTGATGCCATTCAACAGTCTTCAAAAATAAAGATCACAGGAATAATTTCCAAACACTGGCAGAGATAAATTGAACACCTTGAAGTTTTCCAATCACTAGTAATTGCCCCTGGTGAAATCAGTATTAATTAAAATCATAAAGGCATATAAATCAATCAAGCAGTAAAGCACATGGCACCATTTAGGAATGATCAGCTGAAGAAAGCCTGTTACCAAAAACCTCAGAAAATATCTTGTACTTAATACAATGTTATCTTTATAAATCAGACATGATCGTGAATTTTATGGCTGTCCTGATTTGCTATTGTGATCGCTTGGCTTACCTCCTCCACTAAATCAGAAAAGCAAGAGACAAAGCTGTCTTGGACCCTGAGCTGGAAGCCAGCCCTGCCTTCCAGCATGGCCAGGAACATCCAGCTGAGGAAAAGAAGAAGCACTCCAGGAGAAGGCAATTAGAAGAAATACAAAGAATGCAAACGTGTTTCAAAGATGGAATAATTGAACACATATGGTATTTCAGAGAGGGATGATCTCATGGGTGAGCTGACTAGCCCTAAAGCTAGAAACCCTCAGTGTGACTAACCTGAGAAAGGGAATCACGTGGGGCTCTGCTCCTTGTCCTTGCTTCCTTGCTGAATGATTCAGTGGGTTAAAAAATCTTTGAATGATTTAAAAAAAAAAAAAAGAAAATGTAACTTTTAAAATTTGAGGATACTTCCTTCCCTGTCCCAAGAAAATAAAACAGTATTTGAACAGTTTTGTCTGATGTTTCTCAAAGGTGTTACTGAAAAATATTATGCAACTCTGACGAAAGGCAAACATGGTGTACTGTGCTCCAGCCCATGCCCAGCTTTGGTCACCAGAGTGCCCATAAGTGAGGTACTGATGAACTCTAGGTGAGTGTGCCCAGCACATTTTCCCCACTTTCTTGGTACTGTGCACAGCAACATGTACCGCTCTGCAGTGGCTGGTGACTCACCAGGAGGACTGCATGTACTGCAGTCTGAAATCTGTCCTCCACATGGGTAAAGACACCTGAAATGTCGACTTTAATGCCATCATGGCTTCTGCCATACAAAAATGCAGTTGGTTTGAGGATTGCTGTGTGGATACACACTTAGCAACTCACCTCCTGAAAGCCATGTAAATGACACAATGGCAACATATTGCTACTCAGTAAGTCGTGTTTTACCTAGCTGCTGCCAAACCCTTGCTCATATAAATCATACAGCTCCTTGGACAGTTAAGCGCTATGAAACAAGGCAGTTAAAATGATGGCTTAAATGATAAAGGGAGCGCCTGGGAAATTTAATATAGGGGAAGTCTGCTTCCCTATTGTACCAAAGCTTACTGAAGCAACTGGGCAGACTTGTCTGGGCCATTCTCCTTAACGTGAAACAAGGACACATGCTAAGGGAATGATTTAGTGGATTGGGGATAAGAGCTCTGTCTTGAATTCCCTCTTCTATTTCACGTCTTCTGTGTGGTACTGAGCAAGTCACAACATGCAAAACTCAGCCTGCCATGCTGAAACTAGGAGTAAAGTGTCTTTCCCCAGATCTTTTTCTTTAAAATCTTTGGGGTCCTGGATTTCTTCTTATTACCTACATGTGCCACATCTTGGAAATCTGAGGCCCAGATCTGATTCAGGTCTCTGCGCCAATTATTGTTCATAGACGCTAAAGAGCTAATTAACAGTATGCACCTGATAACAATGCACATCACCCTGGTTAACCTCAGCAGACAGACCCAGGTTTGGGACCTTAACAGAAAAAACAGTTTTTCGCAAGTTTTTGCCTCCCCATTGCAGGTTCAGCCACCACTGTCACGATTGGACTTAGGCAGTGACAGCAGCCTCCTGTGCTTTGTTGATGTGCCCCGAGCAGAAACATCCTTGTTTTCTGAGAAGAGGTTCTTGCTTTCCTCATAGTGAAAGGGACCATCAACTGGATATGGCACATGACTGGAAGCCAAAACACACAGCTTGCATACCTCTTGAAAAGCGAGAGATTAGACTGGAGGCTGCTGGAGAAAAATCAGTGAAGAGAAGCTCTCAAGCGCAGGGGTTGGAAAGAGGCTATAAACAGTGATGAATTGAGTTCTGTATTCTAAAAATTTTACATCAGCTTCCCTCACCTCTCTTCCTTCACCCTCATGAGTTTTGACCATTGGGCTATTGAAATAAAATCTGTAAAAAAATAATAAAGTTGTGCACTTTAATTTAGCCTGGTTGAAGAGGAAAACAACATTTTTTACTTTATGACACAGGAGTTTACAAGAAAAACTGCAGTTTTTTTCTTTTTGCCAGCATACAATTTCTCCATGACCAGCAGGTAAAGTGAAATCCTGTAGCAGGAAATATATTGGTTGCACTGAACCAAAGAATTATTTTCTCAGGACCTGACAAGGAAACTGAATGAGTATGAAAGCTCATGTGAAATCTAGCCAACATGGAATTCAACACTCTTGAATTCCTTATTTATTTTTTGAACAGGACAAGATAATTATTGGTATGAATACTGCCTACTATGCTTATACACATCCAACAGGTATTATATCCTCCTCTGATATGAGCAGTAACATTGCTCAAGAGGGAAAACCAGATTCCTACATCACAAGAGTCCTCATTCTACTGTCACAACTGTAAAAGTATAGTAAAATGACTCCTTTGGTACAGACAGTAGGGAAGAAGAGCTAAATGTATCTCCACCAAAACCCTTAGGATGGAAGTCCCTTTTACAGAATATGACTGAAACAAACAGAACATTATCTTATACAAGCCTGGATAACATTAAGATCCTGCCTAGCTCAGAAGGAAAAGAAAGCTAGATCAGCTAATAGGAACCTTGTTATCCATCCTTCTTCGCAGTCTTTTTGGTGAGGGACAAATTCATAGAAGTTCTTCCTCTTTGGTGAAAGTTCCTCCCAGTTCAATCTTCGTTAATGATAGTGGAAGCCATTAGTGCGTTTCCCACTGAGAAACAGAAGAAAGCCTAGTGAAGACTGCTTTGAATTTGTTTGTATCAAGAAGCTAAAGGCTGTGGCCATAAGTAGGTGCTATTCTGGCTGCCTACTGCAACTAAATACTTCCTGGAAACTTTGCTGCATCCTTCTGATCTCTGGGAGTGGAAGACCAGAAGAGAAAAAATGCAAGAAAATATTACTTTATACAGCCAAAAAGAGGGGCAAGAAGAAAAAGTTCCTTCAATAATAAAAAGAAACAATAAATAATCTAGATGTCTGAAATTTTGGCCTCAACCTTGCTTGTTTCAATGACCATGGATTGGGTATGACACAAGTCCTCCATGGTATATTTTCAATACCATGTACACAGATTTTACCTTAATGAGATAGGTAAGATCAGAATCAATGAATCAACACCATGATATGCCCCTAAGTTATTTTTTCATGGACAGCAGGTGAGCGGATATCATTCCTCTGTTTAATCAGGAGTTAAAGCGTGTACAGTAATTCCTTATTTTCACAATATTCCTTCTGACAAAGATAACAACCATAAGAATGGCTCCCAGCTGGCTAAACCTGACATACAGGTTTTGTTAATAAAAAAATGCATGACTTAATTAATGAAATGGATCTATTAAGACTGTCCCCCAATCAACCACAGTGGCCCCACCTACAGCTGAACTTCACATGACCCATCTTATGCAAAAAGAATTGTAATAACTTGCACTGGAAGCTGCTATAGAGGAAAGGTTGCTATGAAGAAAAAATATGAGTTAGAAATGCATATAATGCCCCTAGAGGAGAAAGCTTAGTATTTTCACTTTTACTCAGTGCTTTCCTTTACAGTGAATAATTGAAACAAGTTTGCTAAACTGTGTAAAATTATTTCACAAAGAATAATTACATTTGATCTATTAGCACCTGATACTATCTATTGTCTAAATTGCTTGCATTCAATCCATGAGTAATGTCAACAGTATTAACGCCCATTATGGAAGAATTAGCTGAGCAAAAATAATTTTAAATGTTTGACATTCTTGTACCCTTTCTCCAGCATAATGTTTAAAACTAAATACCATTATAGCAACATATTCTTGGATTTTTTTTTAAGGCATGTCTTTATTTAAGTCTGCAAACTCAGGGTCTTTAAAATCACAAACAATTTGCCTGTTTTGTACTGGCAAGCATAAATCTGTAGCAATCTACTCATTTTACATTCTTCTCTAGCTGTCCCACACTAATTGGCTGTCCAAATTCACCTTCATCAACTTTGGCAGGCTCAACACCTCCTTCACAAAACCAGTTTTTTTCCCCCCAATCATAAAGAGCTGCACTGTCACAAACAGAAAAAAGGAACTCTGCAACATTTCTACAACAAAGTTTTATACATATATATATATATATACACAAATTTGATCACACACACATATACATGCCCCGAACTGAACTAATGCAACAGCAGATACCGTTTTTTTCCTCTCTTGCAGCCTCATTCCTATTTCAAAGATTTCCAAATTCGTGCTTGCCTTTTAGCAGAGGAAATCCCATGAACTGTTTAAGATTACATTCTCACTGAAAGCGATGAATGCCACAGTCTTCTCCAGAATAAAAAGCTACTTTCTCTCCTTGGAATAGTAACTTTACAGTAATTTGGAGGAAGCAGGAGAAACAGTTGGTCATTAAACATTAAATGTATTAATGGGGCACTCACAGTGTATGACTCATCTGGAAAGGGCAGTTCTGTACTTGTATTTCAGAAGGACTGCTGCAATACAATAGCTACTGTGATAAATTTAGGTTTATCGTACTTAATATTTAGCAGAATCTAATAAAGAAAACCTAAATCAATGTACTTTCCAAAAAATTCATGAGTAGCAGTATTTACATCTTACAGCTAGGGGAACTGAGAGGCAAAGAAAAAACATTCCAAAGGAGGCCCTTCATTTCCACTCCCCAAATGGAGACCTTTAGGCCTTGGTGTTTACAGCTTTCAGGGACTTGCAACTCCAGATGAAAACAATGACAAATCAGAACATTCCAAGCAGGCATCCCCCAAGCACTTTAGCAGCACGTATAAAATCATCCACTTCTCCAGACGCACATTGCTCTTGAAGTCCTATTCAGCTGTCTGGAAACCTCAGACCTGAGGATAGGGGCGAAGCACTGGGCAGCACTTGCTTGATACATGGCATTGTTGGAAATGGAGCATCTGCAGAGCTCAGAAAAATGATAAAAAAATTAAAACTGACACAGGCTATATAGGATGCTGACTTGATTAGTAAAAAGTTTTATGTGATGCCCTGGAGTGGAGGGAAAAGTGATTAATGTAAAGTCTGATACATTAGGAGACACAAAGAGAGACATAATTCCTAAGGACAGAAATTCTGTGTGCTCTCAAGACACTGTCCGTCTGTTCTTTATAGTTTTTTTCCCCAGTCCTAGTTGTTCATGATCTATTGAGCACTAAAATCATATCACTTTGATGAAAGCTTTGTGCATTTCCTCACTCTGAAGTTCTGACTCATTTAGGTGAGTAGGAGGCAGAACGGTAACAGAGATAAAATAACAGGACCACTTCAGAGCATACTTAAGTCACTGTGAGAACTCTCAAGTCCAAGGTAAATATATCTGTTCATAGGAACTCCAGAAATGGAGACACTAAGAGAAACAGGCATGTTCACTACATCCTGAGCTTTTAGTGCAGACTTTTGTTTTGCCTACTTTATAGAAAATGAGTCCTTAGTTTTGTCTGAGGAAAAATATTAGTTCGCAGGAATCTGAAGAACAGAAACAAGATACTTATGTCTAGAGCTAGGGAAAATGTGACAGTTCAGAAGTCATTTGTAAGAGCAGAGTAGATGACAGGATTTTTTAGACGGTAGACAAAAAGCTTTGGGACACACAAATCAGGTATTCAACAAATGAAAACCAAAATCAGCTCACCAAAATAATCAGAACCTAGAGTCTGAAGTACTTTTATCAAAAAACAGTAACATCTTGCTTATGCCTATGATGAATAAAATTCACTGGCTGTTCAGGTGCAGGCAAGCCTTCAGAGGGAGGCTCTGGGAAAAGAAATGGAGTATAACATTCTCCGAGTAAATATGGTGTGTGTGTGTGGGGAAGAACTTCAGTTGCCGGCCCCATGAAGTCCTGACAAAAGGAATGTGAGAGCTGTTCCCAAGGTGAAAGAAGACAGGCCGAACAATGTGGCTAATGGGATCACATCGAGCTAATGGGATCACCGTGACTTGTTTTACTTCTGTTGGTGCATGTCAAAACTCTGATTTGTTTTAAAATACATTCTACAGCAGCAGGCTAAATCTTAAGGCATTTTGGAGAAAATTTATGTATCTTCAGGTTTTGAGCCTTGTGTAGAAAGTCTGCTGGGTAAGAAAACTTCAAATTCAGAAATTTGCTAATTGTGAGAGCAGATTCTCTTCTGTCAGACAAAGAAAAAAAGAAACAGAAGGCTCAAACATATTAGTATCTTATTACACAGGCATTTAATGCTGCTGCCCTCTCACAGACCTGGAGAGGTTACAGACACCTCACACGTGCACAAGCCCCCAGTTGCTATCTTTCACAAGCCAGGTGTAGGCAAGAGAATAAATGCAGCCACACTGTAGCACCCAACAATACTACGGCACGTTTAGATTTGGCAAGTACTGACAACACTTGGGAGTGATATTACTGATAAATAATATTACTGTAAGTAATATTACTGATGTCTAAACACTTTGAAAACTTGCCTAATGCTCTTGATTATGGTACCCTGAAAGTATTCTAGAATTATTCTTGGTCAACACGTAAGGATTTAAAAATAAAATTGTACAGGTCAAAATGATCCAGCTTTGGCACCTACAGTTAAACTATTGCTCCAGAAAATTACTGGCTTTTCAAAGGGGCACTTGCAGGTCCCTTCCCAGCTCCCTACATGCAAATTCAGGTGTCTAAATTTACATATACGAGACTGAAAATTTTGGCCGCACTATTTAACAGGCAGATCTGCTGGGAGGTCTCTTGTAACCAGATTTTTTTAAAGCCTCATATTTATTGGACAGATACTGGCCCAATTCCAATCCACAACTGCAAATCCAAAGAAACAGCTCAGAGCAAACCAGCAGCCTTATTAGCTTTTAAAGATTTCATTTTCAAGAACTCAAGACCCTTTATTGACTAATGAAAGGTTGGGTCCCCAAGCCCACAGACTGATGTTGCTTGGAACATATTTTAATCATTTTGGAGTGCTAGCAGCCATCTGTCTAAAGAGCTTTGATCACATAAATGCACTCTGAACTGCAGCTCCTTCCGACTCCAAACCCTGTCCAAAAGCCAAAGGGAACCCGCAGGCATGGCAACTTTGAGACAATTCAAAGCCTTGCAATGTGATAAGGCTGCTTTTATTATTTAGCACATCATTAGATTTAATGACACCACAGATAAGAGATACACTAGAAAGATACCATTGTCATCGCCTATCTTATAACAGCAACATCCAACTGTGACTTTGCTTTGTTTCTACCCAACACTTGTTACTTACTATGCTATTTTAAAAGAATAGTTAAATGAAACAAAAGGATTTCTCTTCCTGCTGCAAACATCAGAAATTGTAAAAAAAAAGTACCTAACAAAAAACAATAAAAAATAGGACTTTTTTTTATACTTTCCTGCTTAGTTAAAAAAAAAAAAAAAGAAACAAAAGACAAGCAGAGAAATCCCAAATAATCTACTGCATTTTCAGTTTAGACTATTGACTGTTGGGCAAATACTGCTTGCATATACAAGCCAACTTTGACCAGCAGTGAATACAAATTTACATTGAAAAGAGAGAGGTGCTTTACAGTTAGAGCTCTTAACATAACATTTATGAACAAATTTTACATGATTCCCATTATTATTTCCTACTCTTGAAAGAATTTGGCCACTTCAAAGCTCATTTTGCGGTGATCAGTATTTTTTGTCATGGTATCTCCTGGATGGCACAGACACACGCTATTAACTATGAAAGCCTGGAAGCAATGACAGTGTCAAGCATGAAGAAAAACTATTTAAATTACCAGAGTCAAGGAACTGCTCTCAAAAATCAAAGCAGAAGCCCTAAGAGAGTGGTAAAAACTGCATAAAAATATCTCTGTTGATGACAGGAGAGACACAGTGGTGGATACTGTGTGACAGAGCACAACTTTATTTGCTCCAAAAGTCAGCAACCTCAGCGAGTTCAACCCTGAGATTACAGTGCTTGCAGGTTTCTCTTCATTCTGAGATCTCATTCTTGGCTCTCTTACTCAGGACATTAGCCACCAGTAACCAGGAGAAACTTTTAGTATTGCGCAGTATAATAATATACTTTTCAATTCACTAATGGCCATACTGAGTGTGCCTCCCTAGCAGTGTGAAGAAGGTGGGAAAAAAAAATAAACAAACCCTGCACTTCTTTGTCACTCCTGAAAAAAATTTTGGGTACCCATTCTGTAATGCTGATACAGCACAGATCAAGAGAAAAGAGGACAAAACCATAACATGAAATGGCTCAGGTAGTGGAAGAGCTTCTCTAAACGCTTTGCTGTCAAATACAACACTGATGATTCACTCAGCATAACTCTCTCCATCTCCTTCTGTGGCTTCTCCTTCCAAACTCAGTGCCAGAAAAGCTCCTCTGCTCGTGAGACAGCAGCTCCATACCACTGCTTACATGCCTTTCTTGGTGGTGTTAGGAAAAAAGACAAGTGGCTCTGTGCTAGTTCTCCTTCCTGTCACAACCATGTAAACTGCTGCTTATAAAAGCAAACTATTACTAGTACATTTTACTCAGATATTTGAGAGACTCATAATCGTGCAAATCCTAGCAGGCCGACTTATTCACTGGAAAACTGTGGCTGAAACTTCCAAATTGGTCTCTACTCGCCTAAAGATGACAGCTTTCACACCTATGCTGGAAGAACTACCCATACCAGATGAGTAACGTATCATTATGGAATGCTGGACACAGGTTAAAAACCTTCAGCTTCCAAAAACACAAGACCTCTATCACATTAGTTAGAAAAGCAGTTTGTGAATGGGAAGTTAAAATGGAATTTTTTTCCACTAAAAGGCATCAGCATGACATGCATGTATCAATTTAATAAAAGCTCTAAGTTTAGACAGAAATTGAATAAAGAAAATACCTTACTCTCGACTTCTCTCTTTGTAAACACAACAGGTGGGCAGCCTTCTGTTTTGTGTTCTGTGACAGGCAGAGGACTTCTCCTGCCACCTGCATTCTTACATACTCCCTAACAGTTTCCCACTGCTAGCAGTGTTAAGTGCAGAGTAAGAAAAGCAATGTTATGTCTAGCACTGACTGAAAATTGCTCATGCAGAAAGTCTTCTCACCAAAGATTTTTTTAATTGGGAAATGTAAATTCCAATTAAAAAAAAAAAAAAAAAAGTTGTCTTCCTATGGCACATTTCTAAGTGAAAAATTTTCTTTCACCTACATATTTCAAATTGAAATGCCATTTTGTTTCAGTTCTTCAGCTGAAGAGAACTGAACTAAAACACATCAGTCATGATTTTTTGAAATTACTGAATTGACATTTTAACATAAAAACATGTTCTGTGAAAAACCAACAAAAAATGAAATGGCATTTTAAGTCCTCCTGACAATGTTATTACTTTATTTCTAAATATCATATTAATAACAAAAGAATTCCCTTTCATACAATATTTATAGGGCAAGCCAAATTCTTCTTTTACACTTTTAGATTTTCTTTCTAACTTCTCATGGGAAAATCTGTCTTCCAAATAGCTCTTATTACACACACGGTTTTCCTGTGTTTCTTTAACTTGCTCTAGAGAGGGCTGCTTCTTATTCTGTATCTGTTTTCCTTCTCTCATTTTAAAGCAAGAATACCTGCATTTTCATAGTCTCTAAAGGTGTTATGCAAAAGGGTAAAACTTCTTATTCAGTTTATACAAACAAAGCAGCTGAAGCAGAGTTTAGCGATGTGATTCATCCATATTCTTCCAGCATTTCAACATTTCAATGGCAGAATCAGAATATGTAGCCTTTGGCCACACACCCTTTCTACCAGATAACAGATTTCATAATCCTGCATATGCTCTTTATAGATTCTCCAATTTTGATTTTGCATATTCTTACATTGTATAGAATATATATTAACTTTAGTGATCTCATCATCCTAATTTTTTACAAGTATTTCTACAGGAGTTTCATACTTTGTACTGCTATCTACTCCAAACTACCAGTAGCAGTCAGTGGGTTGATTGCAGGTAGTTCTTCCAGAGACTTTAAACCTCCCAAGAACTCAATTTTATTATGCTTTAACGACTTTGAAAAACAGTTCCTAGACATCTCTAACTATGTGCTTATTTCAAAAAGCATAGAATAAAGTTTTACTTCCTAGACTTGTCAGCTCACTGAGAAACCAAGGAAGTCATAAGAGAAAATCACATAGAGCAGAAGTAAAAAAGAAGGTGAAGGAATCAGCCAGGCAAAGGACAGCTGTGAACAGAAAGCCAGCAGGGCCCTGTATACAGAGTCGTGAGACCATATCAGCATCCAATGGCAAGGAATTCCTTTCTGTCAAGCAAATCGTTGCTCTTAGAGAAGAACAGAAACTCAATGTGAAAAGGCCCATCCCAGCAAAAACTACAAAGTAAATGTTGTTTTAGTTCACATTACTCCACGACAGCAAATAAGTAGAGAAGTCTTCTCAAGTCTGGTGCAATACAGTATAAGGACCTGTGGAGTACTTCTAGCTTTAATGTACTAAGCACAAAAAGTGACTGGTTGGTCCTCAACTAATTTGAAAAACTTAAGAAACTTTGCCACTATAACACACCCAGTAACAGAAGCAGTAGTGGAATTAGCATAGTACATGGTACAAATTAAAACTGCATCACAGAATGAATGTGTTAGGTGCTTTAGTCCATATTCATGCTGCCTCCTCAGACCTGCTCCTTAGTGTTTCTATTGGCAAGGTACCTCTGAAGGCCAAGAGCCAGCCCCTGGAAACATTAGGCGCAAAGATTTCATAAAGTGTAGGTCAGACCAATCCATGTCTGAGTCAACAGCAGCACAAGGCAATTTGAGTGTACTACATTCTGGTTGCAGGGATGGCGTGAGGTGGCTTGTTATTCCATCAGGTGCCTTGGATCTTTGACAGTTCAGTGCTTCCTCTCTCTCAAAGTTTTCATAAATCACTAAAGCTGAGTTGGAAATTGTTTTTCCATGCTAAATTTTTCTTCCCAGTGAGATAGGAAAACTTTCAAAATCACATCAGGGCAAAAAGAGAAACATTCAAAAGGTTGTGGTTTTTTTTTTTTTTTTTTTTTTTTTTTTTTTTTTTTTTTTTTTTTTTTTTTTGTTTGTTTGTTTTGGGGTTTTTTTTGTTTTGTTTTGGGTTTTTTTTTTTGGTGTGTTTCTATATGAATGAGAGACAGAGAAAGCTTAAGAAGCATGCTGATGGCTAAAATATTTCATTGGAAGGCAAAAAAAGGACACCTCTCAGCCCCCAACAGGTGCAGATACTGCTTTGCCTTTTCATTGCCTGCCAAACTTCCACTGCAAACACCAAGCCTATGGTATATACTGGAGTTTCTCTCCACCATCCCTTTTCTTTGTAAATGGTCAAATACTAATTGGAGAATGGATGTGAGTCTGGTTTGCCATGCTCCCAAGAATTCTTTCTATCCACTGATTTATTTATAAAGTCAGCCTCTCTGACAATATATATATATATAACAATAATAATATATATATTATTTTTAGAAAGTTGAACAAATGCAGAAAGTGAGACAATAATCAATTCCAAGGTGGAGAACAAGAAGTCTGGGAATGGGGCAGGGACAGGAGGATAATAAATTCAATAAAGTGTGAAATACACAAGGATAACAAGGGAGGGCTCTGCCTCTACTGCTCACCTGCACCAAGCCACTGAGAAATACAGTCATCTCAGTAGCACCAGTAAAACTTCATGCAGCTGCTTAGGCAATGCAGAGCAGCTCACTGATCAGTCTTCCCCCGTTCAGCTGTCTGATCCAGTTCATGAAACAGCCCCCAAACCTTGGACTTTTATCTCCTGTAACACTAACAAGAGCTGTGATTGCACAAGCAATAAAGTGACATAGGGAAAGAAGTCATAGGGGCTTACTAGTGGGAAAATGCTTATGAGACTACAGAGTGAGAAAGACCCACCTAAAATCCCAATTCTTTTGGGGCTGCAGCACCTCACTGGAAAGTGGCACAAAACAGAGGAGGAGAAGACTGAACACATAGATTCTAAATCTTCATCCGAGTTACCAGGTTGTGGGGTCCCCTTACCCCACAAATTGACTAAAAATTCATTGAAACCTCCATGGGTTGCTGAGAGATGTGGTTTTAACCAATCTGATTTAAAAGACAGCAGTGTTTCTCGACCCCAATTTTCTACCAATTTTAACACTCAGTTCAATAAACAAACAGAAAGATGGTCCCTGACTTTTTCTTTGTTATAACAAAAGACAAACAAAAACCTCAGTCTTCACTTACAGAGTCATTGCTTTCTGTATGTTTGGCTGCATCAAACTGGAGCAGGTTAGGTTCCTCCAAAACATGTATTACACTGTCTCCCACTGCATATCCAAGCGCCTCATCTCTTCAGTATAAAAAAGAACCTCTTCTGTGCTTTTAAGTGGGAAATTTAATTAGCTCAAGGTTTATGTTTAATGTCAGGTGTCTGAAACTCTTTGATAAAATAGAAGTCACTGCTGCAAGGACAGAGAATACTTAAAACACAACCGCTGTCTTCTCCATGATGTCTCTAAAACTACTCTGCAAAAAGAACAGTGACACCATTACCTGGTCATTCTTCTTAATGACTGTAATTACACCATGTTATGTCTAAGGCAACTGGTACTGAAACAATGACGGCAACTGCCAGAACAGAAGCAAGCAGACAGGATGAAAAGAGCAGGAAAATGAGTCAACGGCCATAACTGAAAAAGTGAGATAAAAAGACAGGTATGAAAAGACCAGTTCTCTGAGGTAAACTGCTGGGACAGGTGCTCAAGGTAGTCTGCTATTGCTTTAGAGGAAGGACTGAGATCACCACACTGCATTAGTGGTTGCAGCTTCACTAATCCCACTGTAAATGGGTTCCAGTTCATTTGGGCTGGGAAACTGGATGTTAGAGCGGCCCAATTTTCTGCTACATATCGTGTTGCCCTGAGGGAAATCTGGACTGAGAGAACTCTGAAAAAGACTGAGGGATGGCAGAACAAACAGGCTGAAATGTTTGAGCAGGGGTCAGTCAGAGTACAAAAGTCTGACTATTTAGGCAGTTGTATTCTGACTTGCTACTGCAGTGGCTGTGAAGATGAATATTGACTTGTTACGTAGAAATAATTTACAGTTTTTAATAGCCCTTAAAACTGGAATAAGAGCAACATTCTAACAGCAAGAATTATACCATTCTATATCCATACACAGAGTCCATGGAGCATGGTTGAAATGGCACCATCTGAGTATTATATTCCATAACATCAGTCATGAAACTATAGAATGGAAGTAAATTAAACACACACAACTGTACTCAAAGCTTGAATAGAAGTCTTTTTATCCAGGACTGGAAGTAATGGCTTACAAAATATCTTTCTTCATCTATTTCCCCTGTTATAGGGTGATTCAGTTCTGTAATTAAAATGAAAATTGAGTTTGTCCCTGTGCCTATAAGTCTTTCACTTGGGGAAATAATAAAAAAACTTCTTGATTTTCTACTTTCACATCTATCAATCTTGGTCTTTAAAAGGATGAACTTCCATGTCATTTTACAAGATATTCTGTGGGAAAAATGTATAGACCTCCATAAAACCAATTACTATTTAGACCATTTGCTTGTGCCACTTAAACGTGAATTTCAAGTATTCCAATTCAAGTATTGTAAGCATTGAAACTTGTAGATTTAAACTCTGTTAAATCTCTTCAATAGTTTTTAATTTATAAAGTGCTACAACTGGTTAGGGAGCAAGAAAAGTGCTGGCAGAGAAGCTACCCATATTAACTGAAAGTTTGAATCTAAAAATACTTATTTCAGGTCATTGTACTTATTAGTACAAGGGACTTTACTGAAGTTATTCTTTTATTTGAGAACCATCACATAACTGTAAAATAAGCCATCTTTTTCTCCCATGCTCGCCATAACTTACAGATTCCAATTACTTTGCAACATCATACTGCTTTTGACTGGGATACAGTATTTTCTTCATAGTAGCTAGTATGGGGCTGTATTTTGGGTTTGTGTTGAAAAAAAGTGTTGCTAACACATGTACGTTTCAGTTATTGCGGAGTAGTATTCACACAGAGTCAAGCCCTTTTCTGCTTTTCACACCACTCCAGCAGTGAGCAGGCTGGGGGTGTCCAAGAAGCTGGATGGAGACACAACGGGAACAGCTGACCCCAACTGACCAAAGGCATATCCCATTCCATATGGTGTCACACTCAGCATATGGATCTAGGGGAAGAAGGAACCTGATTATAAAATTGGACAGATCACATAACTGAAAAATATGCAAATAAAAAACTTGTGATGATGTTGAAACAACAGAGGTATGTGAGAAAGAGGTAGTGGGATTAACACTCCCATGTACTTCAAAACTGATTATTTGGATACAGCCTTCTTCGGTCACTGAGAATCTTATGATTTGCATTAATCTCTAGATTAAAGAACACTGTGTTGAAACAATTGTATTAGTAAGCTAGAAACTCGATGCTATTCCTAACTGTTATGCAAATTTTCATTTCTGATATGTAGTTTTGAGTTAGTACCCAGAAAACACAATTTTCTTTTTGAAACTTGACACAGAGACAACACAAGAAGAATAAACAGAAGCACAGAACTTGCCAAACTTTATTTGTAGCCAGCTGCTTCTCCCTTATGTATCTGAACTAGATTCTTCCCCCTTTTTAATTCCATTTCACTTCTCTGTCCCTTCTAAAGAAGACTGAAATTGTTCTGGGATATGCTTTCTTTTCAGAAAGTCAAAATTCAGAGGGAAATCAATGTTTCATCATTAAATCTGCAAAAGCTCAGTTTAATTTTGGTTTAGGCAATTCAGGCTTTTCATGAAGCTCCAGTTTCAGTTAGGATTCACTTTTCACTTCACCTGAAGTGTGGTTTACAACACAGACTTCTTTCTCAGTCAGAGGAAAAAAATTAACGTCTTCAAACAGCAGCAGCTACAAGATCAGATAATTGTAAAATAATCAGGTTGGAAGTGACCACGGACAGTCTCTAGTCCAACCAATCTCCTTCTCAAAGTTATATCAATATGAGATCACACCATGTTACTCATGACTTTAGCACGTTAGACACTGGAAATCTCCAAGGATGGAGATGGTAAAACCTCTCTGGCAACCTGTTCCAATGATGGACAGCCCCTGTGGTGAATAAGTTTTCCCTTGTAACCTGTCTGAAACGCTCTTGTTTCAATTCAAGTCAGTTGTTTCTCACCCTGTTGTCATGGAGCACTGTGAAGAGGCCATCCTTCTTGACAACCTCTACACAGACTCTGTCAGGCTGCCATTAGGTCTCCCTGGAGCCAGCAAAGAAAGGAATATCTTTTCTTTCCCAGGCTGTACAAGAGCAGTACTCTTGGTCTCTCTTTACATTGCAAATGCTATGGCTTCCTGACCATACCGGTTGCCATCTGTCAAACTTCTTCCAATTTATAGATGTCTTACTTTTACTGGGGACCCAAAACTGGATGAAGTATTCTAGATACTAAGAATCTTTCCTCTGGAGAAAATTAAAAGAGATTTTTTTTCCCCTGAAGTCTCCATTTGTTTCCCTCCTTTAAGCATGCCTGTGTGTACTTCACACATACAGATATTATGGACCTAAATATCTCTCCCCTTACTTTGTATAATAAAATGATACTTTGCTTTTCCTGGATTATACTAATGTTAGTGAAAGGCAGATTGGTATAAAAATACACATTTTAATGTTATTGTTTACACATATATGAATCCAAAATAGTTAATATATGCACACAGTCATTACTTCTGTGACCAAATCCCTAAAATGTAACTGTGTGTTAAGGCACAAGTGATGTAGGTATCACTGGTACGCTTTAATGTGAGCCTCTAGATTTTTTTTAATTTTCTTTGTTTTTGTTGGGTTTTTTGTTTTGTTTTGTTCTGGTTTGTTTGTTTGTTTTTGTTTTCTTAAATTTGCTTCTTCTTAGTTAAAGGAAGATGTAGTGTCCTGGTTCTGGCCAGGACAGGGTTAGTTTTTGCAGTAGCCAGGAGGGGGCATGGCTATGACCCAGAAGATATTCTACGCAACCTCATGTCATTTTCCAGTGGTGGGGAGAAGGGAGTCTCTTCTGGGGAGAAGGGGTTCCTTCCCATTGGGGTAGTGCGGCCGTGGTTCGGTTGGAGTGAGAATTGTGCATGTGAATCACTCTCTCTCTTTTGTACAGTTTTGTTATTAATGTTGTAGCTGTTACTGTTCGTTTTCTTGTCTCATTGCTGTTTCCAGTAAATTGTTCTTACCTCAACCCCTGATCTTCACCTTTTGTGCCTCCAATTCTCCTTTCCATCCTGTTGCAGGGGAAGCGGGAGAGGGAAGGGGGGAGTGAGCAAGTGGCATGTAGTTTGGAGAGTCTCTGTGGGAACACGAAATTGGGGAGTACCATTCCTAAACCACGACTCATAGAAATCTCAGTTAAAAACAGGAGAAATAGAATAAAGTATAAGAAAATGCTTTTTCTAAGGCCAGGGAAGACCTAGGAGGAAAAGCAGAAGAAGCCACCAAATGAGCCAAAATTCTCAAGCCTCTGTCATGCTGGCACCACACAGAAAACAGAAAGTGTGAGAATCTGGCAAAGACATGAGAGAACAGTAAGTGAAGGGAATGTGCACCCTGCATTGTCACATTGCAGCTTTACAGTTCAGATGAAGATTGGAGCATGTGCGAAAGCCTGTATTTTGCTCACTGGGGAATTCTGAAATCCAAAAAAGATGAGACACTCCAGGGAAATGGAGTCTTGAACAGCAAATCATATAGCTACCTCACTTGGATCAAAGCAGCAAACTTCCACCTCAGTCCAAACTGGACTGTCTAAAAACACTCTCAGTGCTTATTCTACACTACCATAGTAGTGCATGGCAAGCACTATAAGGAAATAAAAAGACCCAGCAGACATCTATACATGCGTCCCTTCCACATACAAAACAAAGTGCAAATTTTCATTCATTTGGGATGGCCTGGGAAATGCACTCTCTGCCTTGTCATTCATAATTACTGTGGCAATCCCACCCTTGGCCTGATACAATCCCCAAAGCTTCATGCACATGTGACATATATTCTTTTGTCTCATTTGGCATGTGTTCGAAGTACTGTCACACCGTTGGATGACAAGGGCTGCAGACATTCACGTAACATAAAGGAAACTGTAACCAAAATGTTAAGAAGTTCATAAGAATCCTGATAATGGTGCAATTAATTTCTAATCAAGTCAAAAGATAGGCCCGAGACACCAAATGTTGCTGTTTATGCACTTATAGGAGTCCTTCTTGTTGACTTTTACATCCCTTGCAGGTTCAGCTCCAGGTGGCCTCTGGCTTTTCAAGTCATGTCTTTGTATGCTTAAGACAGTGTTCCCATACAGAGAGGTTGTGGAGTCTCCATACTTAAAAACATTCAAAACCCCTCTGGATGTGGTCCTGGGCAACCAGGTCTCAGAGGCCCTGCTTGAGCAGAGGTTGGACAAGATGACCTCCACAGGTCCCTGCCAACATCGACCAGTCCCTCTGTGGGTCCACTTCAGAACACATTAGCCTCTAGAACAGTGAGGTAGGTAGGAGATAAAATCTTCTACTTTAGATGTTACAACTTGTATAAATCAGTAGTGATACAATAGTTCTTCCCCCAGGGGATAATCAGGTGAGCATTTCCACACCTTATGGGTAGATTTTGCAAATACCATCAGCCAATTTACAGAGAAATTTTGACTGTTCAAATTAAGAGTGGTAAGTTAATAACATGGTAGATGCTAATGCTGATTCCTGAAAGTCATTATTGTTAATATTTCCGAGATTTAAAGCATTTACACAAGTAAATGGCAGTTGCTGCCTACTATACATGTTAAACATTATACGTTAGTGCAAACTTGATAGGCTATGCCAAAAATATAACTCAAAAATCAATGAAAAGTTTCCTACAATGCGCATAGACCAACGCAAGCAAATACTTAATTTCTGAAATATCAAAAAAAAATTGCATTTCAGTTTTTAAATTATTCTACAAAACCCATTTAAATGAGTAATAAGGGCACCATAATAAATTCTTTCTAGCTTGGTAAATTATACCATAATTTGTGCACATACTAAATGCTGACCAAATTCATTAAATGCAATAATCACAAATTGCTTGGGGTTTCTATTCACTATTAACAGGCTTTAAATAAATGCCTATGAGATTTAGGAACAAAAGTTGTTTTTGAAACTTCCCTCCAAGGTTTTAATAAACTTAATGAGAAGGGGAAACTCGAAAAACCTCTAGAAACCCGAGTATTTTTCACTTGTGAATGTTGAAACACTGAAAACATACAGAGTTCTGCTACTGCAAATGCTTTTTAGACATAACTAACTAGTCCTCTTTATTTCCAATGAGTATAGTATTCACACTATATTTATTATTTACCTCTGTAGCCCACATCCCTCATCACAGACATTCAGCCTTCAGATTCACAATTTTCTGCTGTGTTGATGCCAGTTCTCCTGCCTTTAACCTGCTGGCAGCTCTGTATCCCCTCTCACACAGGAGGTCAGGATGAAATGAGAGCTGTAACCCAACATCACTCCATAAAACAACCTAACTCCTTCACTGGACCACACAGAGCTTTTCCTTAGGGACTAAAACCCACTGATCCATGCAAATGTTCAGTGCAGCCCACCTAAATTAATGAGAATGGGTATTTCTCTCATTCTACATACTGCTACAGGACATGAAGAATTAAAAGGCACATATACTGGGCTTGAAGAAAACAGTATTTTAGAATTACAGATTTTATTATTTTAAAATCTATATTGATTAAATTAGGTATGTGCAAACAATCAGGGAAGAAACAAGCATTTATGTAAACTGGTTCTTTTGTCCATGTGTTTTTAAGTGATCACATTGCCATAGCACAGCTTTTTAGTGTGAAAATCAACCATCACCAACTTTTCCCTTCCCTTAGAAGAAACTAATACAAAATTCAGGCTAAAAGAAAGGGACTCCTATTTTAAAGAGATGGTTGGTGAGCAGTAAAGCAGAAATGCAGACTTTGATTCATTGATGTATTCACATTTTTCCAACAAATACCTATTTGATAAGGCGATTTCCTCACTCAGTCAGACATAGTACAGAAAATTTCCCCTATGAGTCACTCATTCATATTAGAATCAATCATTTTACCTGTAATAAACACGTAATGTTTGCATTTCTTCTTCTAGTTTTTTGCACTGTTGAAGAGCAGCTTCTTTTTCTTGTCGCAAAGCTATCAATTCTGCCTGTGGAATGATAAACAACCGATAACCAGTTATTCAGAATATCCATATTTTTTTTAAAACATATCAATCTGTGCAATCATTTCAACCATTATAATTGCACATATAGAGTTATACTGCTATGTAGCACGGTGTTGTGGTTTAACCCCAGCCAGGAACTAAGTACCATGCAGCTGCTTGCTCACTTCCCCTTCTTCCCACTGATGGCATGGTGAGGTGAATCAGGAAAGAAAAGAAAATAAAACTTGTTGATTGAGATAAGAACAGTCAAATAACTGAAACAAAGTAAAAGATAATTATATTAATACTAGTAATTGTAATTAAAAGTAGAGGGACAGAGGGGGATAAATCCCAAAAAAGACAAGTGATGCACAATACAACTGTTCACCATCTGCTGACTAATGCCAAGCCTGTCCCTGAGCCGTGATCACACCCTTTCCTGGTACCTCCCCCCATTTTATATACTGGGCACGATGTTCTATCACACAGAATGTCCCTTTGGCCAGTTTGGTCAGTTGTCCTGACCATGCTCCCCCTCAGCTTTTTGTGTACCTCCTCGCTGGCAGCGCATGAGACACTGAAAGTCCTTGACTCAGGGCAAGCACCACTTAGCAACATCTAAAACATCAGTCATCAACATTATTTACATACTGAATCTAAAACAGAGCACTGTACCAGCTACCAGGAAGAAAGCAAGCACTATCCCAGCCTATTTAATTCTTATGAAATATTCTTTCTTTTCCTAGCATTGGAATTGCTTCTAGGTTTTTTTTTCTCTAGCAGAATGATGTTTTAAATGGCTTCTCCCATGTATATAGTAAATTTTTTGAATAGCTAAGGTTAGAACTCTTCAGTTCAGCCAAGCGGTTATCAGCAAACATATTTCATATGATATCTATGTGTTGCTATACTGCAAAACTGTTGACCAACACATAGAAAGTGAAGCGAGGCCCTTGGCCATGAACTACCGACCCACGACTCCTGGTCTGCACATGGCTCCCTGGCTGTTAAGGGCAGTTCCCATGGTGGCAGCCCCTGGCTGATGTCAGCAGCAGAAGAGCTGTTGGATAACCAGGACCTGGAGTAGTGGCAGGTGATGAGCCAGCAGGAACTGCAGAGACTGGCACCGACAGCACATGCTGGGGTCTGGGTGTATTCTTACCCAGGATCTGGTTTATACAGGGTGAGGGAATCCCTGAGCAATCACTGTCATCTCCCATCTGTGAACCCCACCGGATGCTCTCCCTCCCATCCTTGATTCATACTGAAGGGAGTGTGACTCATGACCATTAAGGAAATTGCAGCAAGTGGCTTGTAAGTCAGGAAGGTAGCCAGCCCCAACAGGCCTTACGGTTAAAGAGGAGGTAGGGAGAAGTAAGTATTCATGAATATTTAATATGGGTCTATAGCTTAATCACCATTAATTTTAAAAGTCCAGTTTCAATAGCACTGCAGGACAGCCTTGGGGGCCCAGGTACACATAAATTATCTTTAAATCAGCGGATGATTTACTGTTGTAACAACAAATAAGATCAGGCTTGCAGAGCAATTCCTTGACACATGAGCCTGAGCATTGGGCTGTTTTCCAATGTTTTTAATTTATGGTGTAAGTTATTAATTGTACAAATTGTAGAGCCCTTAACCAAGAGGCACATGTGTGAGAAATGCCAACTGTGGATTCTGCCAACTCTTCAGGACAGTGTTGCGGAAAAGTTTCTTGGTAAATTAAAGACCTGTTATATGAGCTACAAGCCCATGAAGGCAAATGCACATAGTTCAGCCTCTAACTCTGCCAAACTCACTGTATAATCATGAACAAGTCTGCCTGTATGCCTCAGAATCTCTCTCCTAAAACAGGGCTCCCACTTGCTTCTGCTTCCTGTTTGTCTCTTAAGACTGTAAGTCTTCAAGGCAGGTGTTTTACTGTTTACTGTCAACTCCCAGTCATCTATGGGCAATTCATTCTGCTGGTTGATTAATCATGTCCTGGATACTTGGCTGATTCCTGGCAAATTTTATTGAACACTGCATTGCACAAATGCAGCTACACAAGCAGTCTCTGAACCGTGCCGCTCGGTGGGTCATGTTGCACCCAGGGTTTTGCACTGCCCAGGTACAGGACCCACTGCTGTAATTGCTCCTGTGAGAGACATACATAAAATTTTAACAGGAAGTTCCCTGGTGAATAAAAACTTTCTTACTATATGGCGGGTGTTCCTTCAGCTTTAAAAGCAGAAAGCGTTAATGTTTAACGCCTGAGTGACAGTGGTTTTGAGCTTCTGATACTGAAAACAATGTACTGGATGCTGGCAAGCCCTACTTTCTGCCAGCAAGAGGTTAAAATCCTCTGCAGGTGAGCCTCTTGCCTGGTGTAGCTTGCTGCCTTGCAAGCAGAACTCACAGAACACAAGATGTTAGCCAAACCAAGCTATTTTCTGTAATTATACTGTTCTTTAGGTGAAACAACATTCTTAAAAATTGGAAAACACGCTTGAATCAAAGTAGGTGGTTTGTTCTAGAGGCCAATAATTAACATCCTTGCCAATTTTCAGTGTACTGTGAAGTGTGATTGAAATGGTAGACTGGAAGGAAATGTTTGCAGCTGACACACCTACTCAGAGAGATTAACGGCTAGTCTCTTTGGAGAACTATCATAAAAAATACACCTAATGTTCCACTTGCCTTTCAGGACAAGAGTCAGAGGCACTAGAGTCTTAGGATTATTATTTTATGTTAGTTTTTCAGCAGAAAAAAACTGCACTGATTTGACTGGGTTTGCATCTGGGTTTGTACCAACAAAAATAACAGCAGAATCAGGTTCTTTGGATTTAAAAAACCAACAAATCCAAGAGCTACAAAAACTGCGGGGAAGAAAAACAGACATTTGTTAGCCTCCTCAGTAACTTCTAGAGGAGTTGATACTAGGAAGCTCCACAAGACCAACAAAAATCCAAGCACAAGAGTTTCTGGGCACTGCATGCAGCCATGCAACAAAATGGCCCATTGTTCACAGGCCTGAAGGGTGGTAAACACAAAAAATGAGTCAAATATCCTTCCAAGGCAGAGATGTCTTCCTTCACCAGAAGAAGGAAAGCAAAAGAGTGCCCATCACAAAGCTAAACTGCTAACTAAAATAATGGTGTCTGCTCTACTATAAAGAATTTGGAAGACTCCTAAATGTATATTGAAATCCATCCATAGTGCACATGGCAAAAATCCTGCATGAGCTCACCTCTAGTAATAACAATAGCTGCTTGAGAACTTTTTAACAAAATATTGTTCCTCTGGAAAATGTCAAGCTCTGGAAATC
Source organism: Pachycephala philippinensis (assembly GCA_013397055.1). Taxonomy (NCBI): domain Eukaryota; kingdom Metazoa; phylum Chordata; class Aves; order Passeriformes; genus Pachycephala; species Pachycephala philippinensis. Next base: position 85,117 of record VWZT01016190.1, read on the forward strand.
AGAACTTTTCACAGAAACTGATTTGTTTTGATTAAATTGTTTTGGAAGGTAAGGTAAAAAAGAAGCAAGAAGAAGAAGAAGAAGGAGAAGAATTACTCAGGTTCCTCTGGTGGTGGTTTCCCTTAAAAAGGTCACTTTAGAGGTGAGGTTTGTCACCTTTTGCTATAGGTGTCATTCTCAGTGAAGTTCCTGTTTAACCCTGAAAGGGTATTCTGATCACTTGGATACTGTGAAAAACCTTTCTGAAGATTTTGTTTCGCCTAAAAGTTCCTACACTTTCTTATTTGTTTTAATCCTTCAAAGGAGAATTCTTGTTTCTTTACTTTCCCATTTTGCATTTTAGTTATTTTTTAGTTATTTGGTGAAAATCTAAATTTTCCAATTAATATAAAATCTAATTGCTACCTTATCAAACTTAAAATACCCGAGTAAAGAAAATCTCAGTACTGATGTTTTTGCTGTTGCCTTTGCTTCAAAACATTTAAAGGAACAATGTTATGTGTTTTCTTACCACAAAGGCTGGAAAAATACAAGACATAAGCAAATGAAAACAGAGGGTAAAACTTGTTTTTATCTTTTCCTAGTTCCTCTAGGGCAAACATGAGCACCCTCGTCTCTAATCTAAATTGAAAGAGGTAAGAACACACAGCATCCTATGCTGTCAGGTTCCCTTTGGAACTTCACCTTTGTGTGAGAGATGGTTTTTATAAGACTTTTCAACATCCAATAGAAGGGAAAAAATCCAATGAACTTGACTAATAAAGTTTCATAGCTTTATTTTTTAATTGATTTATTTTCTCATGCATTTATAGACAGCACATATATTCCTATCCATATATATATTTATAATGAGCATTTATTTTTCTTTTCTGAGGTAGGCTAAACAAACGACCATTTTTGTTACCTCTCAGTAAGCAGGCTCTTCATCACCCTGATCAACTCAAACACATCTCTCCTCAGTACTCTGTACCAATGCCAGTGGAAACATCTTACCTGACACATTCTTGCACTCCTTTTGCTCACAGTCACCCTCCAGCCTGTTCTCCTGCACACTGGTATTACCCAGTTGACAGTGGAAACTCTTATTCATCCTGAAAAGATAATACCTTACACTTGGCACCATAATTCCACCCCACTGCTTTTGTTTTTCCAGTACTTGAGGCCATCCCAATCTTTCTGCAAGACAGCTTGAACCTACCTTGTATTAATAATATCTCCACGTCTTATTAAAAACAACTCCCAGCTCTGTCTCATCAAGCAATTTTGTTGGTACACTGCTGCTTTTCATGCCAAAGGTTCTCAATGACAGCATTAAAGAAAACTGGTTCAGCACCAATTGGTAAGAAATTGGAGAGAAATTCCACTAGTGAAATCCTTGGACCTTAACATTTCTTCCTTCAAAGCTGTTTGCTGCTGCCTTCCTGCTACCTAGTTCCTTATTGCCTTTGACTAATCCCTCATCTCCTTCATGGGTACATGACATTTTGCAGACAGACATGAGCTAAACGTGCCCATTCTTCCAAAGGAGAGACGCTGGGTGAACCCAGTTAACAGCAAGCAGCATTTCCCACATTAAGCTCGTGCCTGCTTGTAAAATAACAATATACACATTCCCCACTGTAATTAATAATTTTCCATACGGCACAACCTATAAGCTTATGTGTCAGGTTATATTTAAAAATTTTCTTTGTCTAAATAACCAGTTATAATACCAAAGAAGAATTCTTGCATGATCTTTCTTGTGTGAAAACTGTACTTCAATTCACTCTTGATGGATCCATGCTTTGAAAACATTTTCCTCCCAAATTTACTCTGAAGCCTCACAATAAAGATTAACTGGTCTACAGTTGTCAAAATTATAATTTTTGCCCTTCTAAATATAGATGTCTCTGCTAATTCCCTGTTATATTACACTGCACACAGCCTCATAAGACTTATTAAAGAAGTCTAGAATCATTCCTGCAATTTCAGGTACCAGCTCTTTCTGAACTGGGGATGGAAACCACCCATTAACCCAATATGAGCACAATAATCTATTGAACAGCTATGATCTACTCCATTTGCATACATTCACTTTTCTTAACCCTTGTCCTCATAGCTGGCATCTTCATTACCCAGTGCTGAGAGAAACAAAAATTAAAATCACACACTTTCAGACCTAACCCAGATTATCGCTGATCTCCATGCCATGCTCAGACCAGTGGCATATTTCCTCTTTCCTTGTTCTCATTTCAGTTGTTACACTATTGTTTGTTTTAATTTCCTTTCCAAGGGCAAATTTAGCTTAACCTCAGGCAATTTTCATCTGTCTCTATATCTCCTGTTTTCTAAGACATAACTTCCGTGCTTAATAAGTACCCTTCTTATGGACAAGTTACGTGCACTTTACTTGTATGGAAATGATAACTGACTCCATTAGAACAGGCATCCTTTCTACCCAGTGCAATTTCCCTTGGCTTGACTGAGATACGTGTTAATGCACGAGTATTCCTTCGCTCAATAATAGTCGCTACCAACATCTTGCTTTCTACTGACACAGGATATTCCTGTGGATTAGAAAAAGGTTGAGTGAGAAACCTGGGGAGTCTCCAAGATAATTTCTACAATTTCTGGACTCAGTCATTTACATTTGGTAGAGCTGCAATGGGGAAACATGGCAGTAGGATGTCTTTCTGCTCTTGGTCCTACGTTATCTGCAGTCTGAAACAGAAACTAGCCTCAAACAGACAATAGAGAATTGCTGCCATTTCTTGTGAGGCAGAAGTATGTTTCTGTCATATTAGCAGGCTAGCTGGAGAGGAAGAGCTCAGGTGTCTCAGGCCAGCAGGAGACTGGGAGGGTAAATGAAGGCTTCTTTCATTCTGAATTAGAATGAACACGCAAAAAACCCCCAAATCTGGAAAAAAACTTTTAAACAACTGAAGAAATATTTTAATCTTACACTATTTTTAATGCTTTTACATTTTACTTCATGTCAGTAAGAGAAATACATACTGCCTGATAGAACAGGTCATGCTGTGACACATAAGAGATCCAACTTCTAAACATTCTGTTATTTTTACATTAGCAGCTGCTACTTAGTGCAGATTACAACAGCTCATCTTATTTTCTATATCAAAGTGTCAACATATCAAACTGTTTCACCAACAACAGAAGGAGGTGACGCTTTGATCTAGAAAAGAATACAAACACTTGTCTCATTAATTAGGGGATCAGAGGTTTTCAGGGTCAAGAAAAAGACTACAGCTAACATGAGAGGACTGAAAATGGCTAGCACTATAATAACGCAAGAAGCAATCTCCTTTTTTTTAAAAAAATCACAGCGCTAACATGTCAAATTGTTTCATTACAATACGAACACTGGGCACGTTGACCTAGAAAATTAGATAAAATGTTTCAATTTGCATTTAAGTATCAGCCGCCTTTGATGATTTTAAAAATTAAAAGGTAAAATTAGAACTTACTTTAGTAGATGTTATAAAATATTGACACATCATGAAATACATAATTAACAATAATAAGTCCAAATTTAAAATGTAAAAACCTAAATGTTTTATTTTTGAAGTTTGAAATGTAGGTTTCAAAATTCACCAAATAAAACTTCTGGGAGATAAACTGAGCTGGAAAAGTTTGGAATACTAACTGAAATTATTAGAAATTCACGCAAAGTTGTTTCTCAACATATGATTTTCTAACAGAAATAGTTTTTACTAAACCTATCCCAACTTTGAGTAAATGGAGCATCTGTATTACTGATCCCTGATGGATCTGCACTGCTGTGGAGGATCAGTACAGCTAGAAAAAATACAATGAAGAACCAGCTGAGGGTTATTTGTGTGCGTGAATTTCAGGGTAACGGTGGCAATTGTGGGAATTCTAACAGCCTTTAAGTTGCAGCCCTCCCCAACCCTCTGCCACAACCACACCCAGGTTGACATACCCTTTGGGCACAAAGGAAAGGTATCTCAACAGCAAACATGACCTTTATGAGTTTGCAGCAGGATGAAACAATTAACCTTAATAAGATTTTACTCTACAATCTAATACTATTGTTGGTCCAAATAAATATCTGTTAATGAAACTCTTTTTTTAATAAAAAATATTGTTTCACTGCATTGTGAAGATACACTGGCTTAGATGGAAATATTTCTGAGGAATGTCAGACAGGATTTCTGACAGAAGAGAGAACTGCTTCCCAGCCATCTGATTAGGTTATTTGTTTTGAATGCAGAAACCTAATGCTGAGCCCCAGCTTCTTGCATTAACCCACTGTGGGCAGCCTGGTGGACTCCTCCCAGTAAGAAAGCTTCCCTGCTCTCAAGTCATGTGAATTACCCACGTCTCTGGTGACTATCATTGTCTGTCTTTTCTCACCACGACTGCCAAAAATGGTTTTTCATTAAATGGCTAGGTATGTGAAAAGCAGATCCAACCAGGGATGCACCAAGGAAAAGGAGATGAACTGCAGAATTCAGCCATCAAAATGTTTGAGGGTGCCAAACTTGGATCAGGGAGCTCAAATTGTAACACTGTAATCTTCCTTTTAGTCCAAAATGGAATTGTAATTTTCAAGTGTCGTGCTTCAAGTTTATCTTACGTCACCTTCATCAACTCAACGTTTATGCTATCCCTAACTTAACGTTTTTAAGAAGTTTTTCAGAAGACTCGTAAAAGATGTCACTCTCTGACATTCAGACTCTTGTCTCCATCACAACAAATTGCCCAGTGAGAATACATTATTACAACAGATGAACATTGCTTGCATGGTTGTTCATTTCTAAGAGATCCTCTTGTGACTGGGATGATAGCAACAGGTCACAACAAATACTTCACAGATTGTGCAATTAGAAAAAAAAATCACACCAAATAGCTTTTTACTTCTCTGACAAAGAAAATGAAAGAACACAATAACAATTTTGCCCAGACTATATGTATATGGTTAATTTTATTACAATAAAAGCAAACAATATCAACTAATAATGGATCCATTATGCTTAAGACGTGATGCCTTATTCTTGTAATACGTGGTCACACCACACTGGGAAGAAGCTCACTGTACCAGCAGTATTTAACAAGCAGTTTACCCTTTTTTGGCACATCTAGTGATGTGTCCAAACGAGCACATATTACAGGCAGATTTGCCCAGAGAAGTGGACCTACCCCTGGAGGTGTTCAAGGCCAGGCTGGATGGAGCTCTGAGCAACCTGGTCTAGTGAAAGGTGTCCCTGCTCATAGCAGGTGGATTGGAATTAGATGACCTCTAAGGTCCCTTCCAACCTACAATTCTATAATCCATTCAATTATCACATTATGTGAGAAAGTATCTATATGAAATGCTCATGATAAGTTTCAGCGAGAATTAAGAATTTGCTCATCTAACCTTAGATATGATGTTGAGACAAAGTTTCTTCATCATCTGCAGTATTATTCTGTAATATCCTATACATCTTCCAAGCAGTACACTGATATACAGAAAATTGCAGGAAAAATTGACTGTTCAAAGGACAATCCAAGGCATGTGATAAGAGTTTGAGACCAATACATGGAACCATTTTATTGTAAAGAATGATTTATGGAGTGAGGATGATTCATTCAGAATTCTGCCCTTGTGAGGTTGACACAAAACTGCAATTGACCTCCCAGGGTCAAGATTTCACTTATGGTTTCCATTCATTCGCATACATAGGTAAAAACCCCAGAGATACCATCATACATACTTACTGTGCATATGGATAAGTACCTAATGATACTGCAAGTCTTATTTTAGGTAAGATATAACCATAGTGGACAACAAAAATGCCCCTGAAAACTTCCAAACATGACAGCTCCAAAATACACACTCATGGCTGGACTGGGCTTTGCACATAAATAACGGCATGTGCAGAGATGCTGACCTTTCAGTAGGAGGGATTTTATTAAGAACACAAGCTGGGGGTGCTTTAAAGAGCAAATAGATAGGTCTCCATACACAGGTAGGTAGATACTTGACTCACTACTAAATCACAACGTACACTGAAATGAACATAAAAGGAAAACAATCAAGAAAACTTTGTTTTAATAGAGAAAGAAAAAGCCATTCATGACAGCTATTTCCGCACAGTAGCCATGGCTTTACAATCTATATGAAAATAACACACGTAAGTTAATTTCTTTACTTCTCAGATTAAATACTGTTTACAGCTGTGAATTTTTGGAAAGGGAACATTACTTCATGTTCTGTAATCCACGTTTGGCCTCGGTGACATCACACACTTTTTTCCTCAGCTAAAAATCAGTTTGGAAAGTGCAAGTTCAAATAAATAATGGAAAAACATCAGCAATACAGAGAAACTTGTCTTACTTGAAGGTAAAATAAAGGATATTGTTTTGGGCATGGTGTAACCATGTACCCCTTCATGGCTGCATAGGTAACTGGACTGGAAAACAGATACATCCCCTTTAAGACATATCAGGTTACCAAACATAAGCTTAAAACAAAAGATAAAAACCGTCTCTGATTTACTTTAATAATAGGCATGTTTCCCTCAACTCTGAGAGGCGTGACTTCATAACATGAAAATGATTGCACTACACATGAAACTTTACTGGCTATCTTCTTAGGGAAAATCAAGAAGAAAACAACTGTATAGGCTGGAGTGAGCTGAAGAAACCTTCCAGGTGGTGTCTGAGTCCTACTGGCAGGTTACTCTGGGAAAGCTTCAAATGTCAGCACCCATGATAAACCCATTGTCCACAAAAATTACTTTGGCCACCTATGATTTCAAGTCAGTATCTGCCACAAACAGCAAATTGTCAGCACGGGATCCAAAAGGTAGTGTAATGTTGTCTCAGAAGCTTTGTGGTAACAAAGACCCTATTCAATAAAAACAACTTTACCCTTAGCCCCAAAAGTGTCTTATCCAGTTTGGAGCGGAACTGGACTGGCAGAATAACAGAAGAAAGTTCGTATTACAGCCAGACATGTTTTATCTGTGCAGCAGCCAGAAATTGTGTGCTCTCAGGGCTCTCCATCTGGCACATTTTTGAGGCTCCGCTAACAGACTCCAAACTGACCACAGGACCCAACTCTCCATTGCTAAAAAGAACAGACCAGAAACTATGCTCCAGCCTTGAGATCTACTGGCGTGACCTTACTTGTGTTAAAAAAAGTCAAAAGTTCTCTTCCATTCACCCCTAAAAAGAAGGGCTGCTAACACCAGACTGTCAAAGGGCAGTAGGGCCTACTACAAAGTATTGTTCAAAAGCATCATCTGGGAGAGTGGGTTAAAACCATGCCAGGGAGCTCTCTAAAAGAGCGCATGAATGGTTGCATGTCACTGTGCAAGTCCATGCCCTGATCCTATTTTTGTTACTAGTCTAGGTACAGAAAACTGGTCTTGCCAACTAATAAGGGCTTAATAAACTTGATCAAGGTTGCTTAATCTGACTTTCTCTCACTCCCAGTAGGCTGGTGAGGCACTCTTAACTGTTCAACAGGTGTCACCCACATCTCCATTTCAAGGATGCAGGAGTAATTCTTCCTCAGGCAAATCTTTCTAACCTTTCTTCATCACTCAACCTTTACTGCAGACTCCTCCATATAGTAAAGTCCTTGGCTTTGACCAGCCATTGAAGATGCAATTTCATTGCTGTTTGAACTTAGTTGCCCTTGTCACCTCTGATTTCAGTGTGACACCAGCCCAATAGAAACAGTCCAACTGAGACACCGCAATATTTCACAAGGCTCTTTCCATAAGAAAATATATAAATTGAAATCATTCATGCTCTGTAAGAGGGGGAAAAAACAGCATGCAAAGCAGCAACTTGAGGGAAAAAGTTAACAATTTATGCTTCAAAGCTTGTAACAGATGCTAAGTGATAATACTCTCCAAATTATAACCTTTCATGCAAAGAGAAAGAATGACTGTTACCTCCTGACAGACAGTACTACTGCAGAAGGCAGCAGTGTCTAATCACATTGTAAGAATTTAACCAAAATTCTTTCATAAAAGCCATGAGTCTTAGAGGACTATAAACATAAACTGGAACAATTACATCGTATTACTCTTCCAGGACTTGGAAGGAAAGGCAGGCAAGAGATTGAGGGTTAATATTTATTACTTCACTTTGTGGTCGTCACCTTATCGAAAATGAATTAATAGCACATGAATAGCACATAAATAGCACATAAATGAATTAATTAACACACTCAAATTTATCTGATATTTTTGTACACAAGAAACACAGAACCAAAGTGCTGAGCTCAAAAGCAATTGTTACATCTAAGAAAAGAAAAAAACCCAATTATTGAATAAAAGTATCTGTTATCAGGAAAGTTAGGAATAAGAAAGAATCAATGAGTATGCCCCACATTGACATGTCCAGACCGTAACTACCAAGACATTCTCAAAACAATTTTGAATCTGGCAAGCCTACTCCTCATTTGATATCTGAAGTTCTCATCAGACAATATAGCAAGACAACTTGAGTTCTGTCTCCAGCTGGATTATGTTGTGCCTAGCATTTCTGGGAAAAAGACAAGAGCTGCATGTCTGCTCCTGAGGCTGGCTGCAGGCTTCACGACTTTGAGCCACTTGTGCAACTGGAGTGACTATGAATTTCTGAGATGCTGTGAACAAGCTACCATCATGTTTCTTGTGATGCAAGCATCCTCAACAGATAGTTTAAAACAGTTTCAGTCTCTGTCATTGCAATGCTAGATGTGTAACAGGGATCAGTCATACTGAGTCTGAATAGCTGATTCTGAACAGAATAACTCCCCAAATCTTGCTTTCTCCACAAACTTACAGCAATGCTTTCTACCCAAGTAGAACTCAGAGTAAGGACTTAAAATTAAAGAAAAACAAATAGAGGTGTTCGTGAGAACGTACATTTAAGTCTTCACAGGAAACATCTGTCTGATGGAAATAGTATAGGAGAAAATTCAATAGAGGGCACCTTCCTATCAAATCAGTGGGCAATGGATGCATTATGGACGCTATACTGTTTGATGAGATCTGTTGGTAAAGGCGAGTTACCTTCACTCAGGACTCAAAAGTATGTTCTGATACTAAAGATTTCTGCTCCTTTCTGCTAAAAATCTATTTACTAAATTTTTTATGAGGTAATTGTATTACCTTCTATTGCATATCTATTCAGTTAGATTTTAGTAGATCCTTGCATTGTGCAAAAACATTCTTTTCAGTTGCTATCTACATTTTGGTGCTTAGTTGCCTAAATTTCTGTTGCAACTCACTCAGACTGAACTACATTTCAAATGGGAAAAAAAGGTAGTTGCTTCATATCTGATAATTCTTGTAATCTTTGGAGTAAGGGAAGTGAATGAAAAAAGTGATACATTACCCATGATAACTTTCTTAAAAATTGTTAACTTGTGAAATAAAATAACATAATCCACTGAAAAGATAAACATTTTTCTCAACTATCAAATCTTCCAGCAATTTTCCACAGTATAATCTGACACAGAAGGTGTATTTCCTTCTTCTTTGTGTGACACCAAAGAAATCATTTTGATCAACACAGATTGTTGTGTACAAAAAAACTTTGTGATAAACCCAGACAGTAAATACTTATCTGTGTCACTATCTTAGTTAGAATTTTAGCCAATGCTTTTGTTTTTATTTGTTCAAAGTATATATTCTACTTTTTCACTGCACCTATTAGACACTTCTCAACTTGAACACCTGTTGAACTAAACGTGTCTTGCCAGAATATTTTTAATTATGAAATCTTTATTCTGTCAATGGCAAGCATTTGAGCAGAATTTCTTATATACCTTTCAACATATCCAGCAGACAATTAAGAACTTAGTGTACAGAAATATTTGCCAACTGAAATATTAGTAAGGCAAGTTTACTCAAGTGATCTTGACTAACTTTTACCAAAGAATCACAATTTTCATCATCAGTTTATCACTTCAAAATACCACTTTAAATGCTATTACTCAGAAATTTTTATTGACTCAGTCTTTCACACAATCTGTAATACATGCCTGACTTGCATAATACTTCAGCCAACAGATCCATTAATGCTTGAATACTTTCTTTTCATGGGTAGCACAATGAATGCCAAATTTGTCTCCAGCTTTTAAGAAAATTTGGTTTTGCAGGGAAAATCCTGACCCATTGAAACCAACAGAAGTTCACTGTTGACTTCAATGGGATTAACATTTCCCTGTATTTGTATACATGCATTCCCTCTATTTAGTGACGAGTATTCCAATTACATGTGTGCTGTACCCAAGGATAAGTCTAATTAAGAGAAACGCCTTTGAATTAGTGTTTGCTGACTGATACTATAAAAGTAGATACTTAGACAACCATTGTGCAGAACCCTCTCCAATTCTGTAGCAATAAAATGGTGAGATATTTCTGCAGTGCAAGATGCCACCTGGCATTTACTTTTAAACTAACCAACATATGTGGGTCTCATCAGAGGAAGGAAAAAACACTGTCTGTACAACAAATTTTGCAAAGCATCTGAAAAGCAGTAAAAATATTCTTAAATAGCCACCACTTTCAGAATGATGACACTTTTCAGGAAAGGGGAGCAGAGCTATTAAACTCATCCACAAACAGGGAAACCGATTACTTTCTTTTGGAAGCTGCTGGATTGGCAGCCCTATTGCATAAGCATACTGCAGTCGATTATCACTGTTGTATGAGACTCCACAAAATGCTTTTGATCCATTTTATCTTGCAACTTAGCAAAGAAATGTTGCAATAAGAAACAGCACCAGAGATCTGAAAAACTTAAGCTCTGGATTACCATATTGTGTTGTCCTGCCATTCAGTGTGTCAGACAAAGGCAGTGGTGTTCAAAGTAGAAAAAGAGAAAAGAAACTGGTCACAGAAAGTGCCGAGAACAGAGGAAATAATATTCCTCCACATCCCTACTCTTTCATAGATCTGTTGTTAAAAGAGTTGCAGCAATTAGGCTTTTGTTAATTACCAGCTGTTGAAACAGATGTGTTGACTGTCCTTATTAGCCAACAGCTGGGACAGGAGAACAATTGACGCTCTCTAAAATCAACAGCCAGCTGCTTTGCAGTAATTATCTCCTATGGATAATACAGGTGATAAAAGCAGCAAAAAGGTTATGAGTTTCAATAACCAAGGTACTGTTATTGAATATTACTGGAATATATGGTTGATTTCAGAAAATGAGTAGAACAGTAAGTTGCTACGTCTGCTTCCTATCCAAATTGTGTCAAGGTCACACAATATGCAAACAGTAGGGGAAATATAACCAGAAAAAAGCCCCAAAACACCACAATTCTTCTATTTTTTAAAGTCTCTTACTTATTTTTAATGTCTTGTCGATCTTTAAGAAATGCTTTCTCTTTCAGGTGACTATGACTAGATATCAGTCATCATTCGCTCAGTTTCCCATATTTTGCATTCAATTTTACCATAAATGACTTTGGAATGTGCAGATGGCTATTCCTACCTGTTGGGAAATTTTATTATACAATATGTAATAAAGAAATGATTAAAGAGGGGGGCCATCCCTCTAGAGAATTAGATTCTAGTCTCAGGCACGTAATCAAATCCTAAGGAAATTCACTTCACTTCTTGGAATTAAGTTTCCCTAGCACTAAAATGGAGGAACTATGTTTATCGTGATTGATCACTTTATGATTGATGACTTTAACATACTATTTAAATGCAGAGTAATGCTTGCATAATACATTACTGTAACAGTAAAAAAACCCGCATGCTTTTCTCGTAGTGATATACGTCAAAGGTTATAAAATGAATAGCTCTTTAAGAAGCCCAGGCATGGGAGCCACAAATGTAAGTCCCAATATCTAAATGGATATCATATCTAAATGGAATATACCAACATAGGTAGTCAGATAGTTTATATTTACTTTTGCTCCTGTTTTGATTTATATTTTCTCATCTTGATACCCTATTAAATGCATTAAAAGAAAAGCAAAGCAGAGATTTTAAACCATTTCTATTAGCCGCTCAGTTCATCTCATGCCAACAAAAGATATGTCTACAAGAACCTACAACCATGTCTATTCACTAATTAGTCTGCACTTAAAGACACTGCCTTACTGAAAGCAGGGATTAAGGCTGGTTGAATACTCTGCCTTTCATAGACCTCCCTTATGTCTCTGTTGGGTTATCATAAGCAGCTTGTTCTCTGAGCTTTAAGTAAGGAAGCTTGAAAATCAGTTCTGGGCTCATCAGTAGGCACTGGGGCAATTAACAGGAGCTACCAACATTTTAAGGGACACGTGAAGAAATTAACTAGCCAGATTTTTCAGTAACAGGGATGAGTAAAAACATATCATACTCTCACAGTAGCTATGTTTTAAGAAAGATACACTGCAGTATACACTATTTTTTATTTTGAGATAAAGCGAAGCAATGTACTTCTCTGTTCCCACTTCAGATTCAAAAGAAAAAACCATGTCATTATAGCAAGAAAATTGACATGGCTCCTTCTACACACATACTCCCATCTATTATCAGGAATCCACTGCATACTATGAAAGAAACAGAGAAGTTGAGTCCAGTTGTCAGTTTTCTACTTTTGGAAGAATGATAAAAATAATGAGAAAAGGAAAGGAGAAGGAATGCTTTTAAGCAATGGCTTTTCATTTGCTTTTCATTCTCTCCTTATTTCTCCAGCTGCTTCTCTCTACCTTTGCAGTGCTTTTAAGCCATTGCACTGGGTTTTCCCCTGGAAGGCAAAATTTGGCTCTTTGCCTTTTGTTTGTCATCCATGAATGAGTTGGCTGGGGGCATTGAGGACAGAGGAAAGTTTTAGTCTCACTATGCTTTGGTCTACCAATGCAGTTTTAGACTGTGCCAACGAGGAGCTAATTTGAGCAATGACAGAGCTCCTCTGCCTTAGGGAGAGATCCGAAGAAAGGTTTCTGCCCAATGTGGACAGATGATTCAGGACAGAATCGGGAAATTCTTCAGAGCTGGTGTTCTGCATGGATTTCCATGGCAGAAGCTACCACAAAGCGAGCAGGAAGTTGAAGCCTTAACAGAAGAAAACAGTGGTGAACATTGTTTCACCTCAGCCAAGACATACCGTAGGAAATTTTCAAACTGCAAGTACTCAGTAAGGGCCTCTGCTGCCTAAATCCTCCAGCTGGGATGGCCAGTTCGGGCCTCTGAACTGGCCACAATTGGAAGTGTATCTCTGCAGGATTAACCACCAGCCCCTACTCTGAGAGCAGAAAAGCACCTGAGGGCGTGTACCGTGTGGCCACTGGCATGCTGACAGGGAGCTGAAAGCACCTGGACTTTGGTCCCGTGTCTTGCAACAGCTACAGCCTGGTAACACACAGCTTCGACCCACCACCTAATTACAGCAACACTTCCCAGCTGAAAAACAGACCTAAGAAGATCTGAATTAACACATGAATCGAACACATTCCGTCTGCTGAGCTCTTGTGAACCTCCCCTGCACCAGGGCTGCAGCAAATCTGTCCCAGTGAACTTAATCCAATATATTTCAATTTCTTGATATCTACCTTGCTAACAAAACCTACCATACATAACCATGAGCCAACACACAATGTGTTTCCCTTTGTATTTTGTTTTCAAATAAAACATCTAGAGACAGCACAGGCCAGTTCCCTGAGAATGTAAAGTTGAAGACTGCTGGCCAAATAAAAACTTTTCTGATATCTCATAAAATCTTTGTAAATGTGACAATCAAGCCCTCAAGAAAATTCACCTGGCAACAGCTGCATTGAAACAAAGTTACTGCAGCAACAAGTAACGTCACAGTGTTAATAATTGACATGGAAAGAATGAAAAGGTGAGCAAGGGATAAAGAGGACAAAGGAGAGATTTCAGTATAAACTTCTGCTGGTAAGTAATCAATCAAAATTAAGATTGAAAGAGTGGTATGAATGTTATATTGAAAACTGAAGCGAGTTTGATATCTTGGACTGCTGAATGGGGCTTGTAAAACTCCATTTTCTGCAGCCTGATTTGCAAAATTTGACAAACAAATCCCCTGCTGATTTGAATCTACTTTCATTCGATTCTCCCCAGAAACTAAAGCAAACGCAGGAACAGTGGCTTCTCATGTTTGCTGTATGCAGGAAAAGACTCATGCAATTCCCGGTTCTGCAGGTTAAGGCACGAATTAGCAACACAGTGGTAATGAATGAGTTTCTCGATTTACATAATCTAACAAAAGACCACTCCCCTTGGAGGGAGGAACTACATCCTAGAGACACTGTTTAGAAGAAACTGCTTCTGATGACTAAACTATCAACAACCTGGGGTGAAATGGACTGCTATCTTAATATCCACCACTACTACTGCCAGAGGTCAAAGCAGCAAGAAAAACTGTTGAGACTACAAGTTAAAGTCAAATACTAAGAAATCAACATTTGTTTCCTCAAAACACATTTTTTTCCTCTATTCCATAATGAAGTCCGTAATGACCAAATCTGGATTTTTATATTAAAACCTATAAATTATCACTGTTTCATTTATACCAATATTACTTTGCCCTTTGGTCCAGAATCCTGGCAGCTGGTAAAATTTAACTGTTTTCTACAAAAGATATATACCCTAAATTTAATTGAAGGATCAGAGTGAAAAAAATGAATAACTCATTTAGTAAAATGAAATAATTTGAAAGAGTGGACTCACAAAATTAAGGAGTTTGCGAGTTCAGACCTAAAAGCTACTGTTTTTCAGTGAAGTTGGTGGCCAGTCTCAGTTCATGGTCTCTGAAGATGCACTGAAGTCCCACCATTACTCAAAGACCATTACCAAAGTCCAGCTGTGCTCCACCTCTTGAGGGGAAAGAAAGTACTAATTCATACCAGGTCTTAGTGACATATTGATAGTTGCTCAATGAAGATGCCATCAATACGACATGCATTTCTGGTTTTTTTTGGGGTTTTGTTTTTTTTTTTATTTTTAAAAAAAGCATCAAATAAAATCTACCAAAGAGTTAGTGATACCTTATGAAATGGAAACAATTAAAGATGAACTGCAACTGTCAAAATTATGTCACAGGAGTCTTTGCAGTTCACTGGACTTAATTACTTAAGAGTCCAAAGCTGCTTCCATTGACGTCAACACAAGTTGTCAGAGTAGGGGCAAGGGGTTTCTCTCTGGTCTAGTCACTAATAAGTTGTTACTGTTGGCAAGAATTAATAAACTTCTTCTTCCCTACAAAGATTAATTAATTTTTCAGGCTTCAAGAAAATGATACTTCTACAGTCAAAGAAGCATTATTTAATACTTGGGCTGTCTGCTGAGGCCTCACGGTGTGACACAAATTTAAAACACAACATATTATAAAACTTAGCTTTCTTTTTAATTTACTGCACTGTGGTATTCTGAAAAATTCTGAGAACTTTATCCAGCATCTAGGTGGTATATAACCTTCCACAAAAAGTCTTATTTTAACATCAACCAAACTGCAGTTTGATTGCCAGTTTCTCTGAAAACAAAGTGTTTTATATAAAACAAAATTTGTATCTCTCTCAGATAAACTGCTGGGTCAGAGCCTCTAATGAACAATGGCTTTTCAAGCCTAGGTAACTACTCCATTTACAGGGTTACTAGTTAACCTCTTTGCTTGTCCTACTCTCTTCAAAAATTTTATTTTATAGATCTATTATTTTTAAGGATCTTTTTTAACCATCCTTATATTCTATTTTGGAGAATTATGGTCAGGGGTAATTGCTTCCTAGTAGCTATAAATACCATTGTTATTGTAATTAGAGCATTTAGGTTGAAATATTTGTGCTACAAACATTGAAACTAATTGCTGGTATCTACAATAAACTTCACAACTCAGTAAAAAGCCCACAGTAAGTAAATATTGATTGACAAATTCAAAGTATATTTGATGATCCAAGTATCTTGCTATAGCCTTATTACTGCGCTGAACTAAATCATTATTGTAACAAAATGGAACTTTCCCAAAGTTCGTCAAAAATACAATAATTTAAACTAACCACTCTTAATCTTTCCTCCAGTATAATTGTAACATACACATTTTGCAGTTGTTATGCCACAGGAAGAAAATAAGTGACACTTCTAAGGAACAAAGATTAAATCAAGAATATTGATTAGAAAAGTTTCTTATGCTGACATGCATTTTAGGAATTCAATTTTATGAAGAACACTTTGTTAAGAAGCTAAGTAATGGCTTAATGTTTTTACAAACTAGAAATGGAAGGACAACACCAGGGAATCTGTCTCAAGGCTAGCCTCATCTCCTAAGCATGAATTTTAGAAAGTAGATATCATTAGCAACCGATAGGACAAAAACAAGGACAAGAAGAAACATATCCCTCGATTTCCAGAGAACACATCTTTATTTTGTTTCATCATGAAGAATAAAGGACGAAGTCATGCAACCTCTCACTGTTAATGCCTTACCAAGGTTCTAGCAGAAGCCCATTCAATATCCACACCTTAAGCAGTTCCCAGCTCATTTGAAGTGGAAGTAGCTATTGTTCACCAACCAGAGTCACCTCTGTATCATTGCTACATGTAGGACACACTCCCTCTCTTCGATGACAGAGTAAATTAAGACATGATCCAAATTCAGTAGCTCAATTCAAATGCAATGTTAACACACCTGAGGACTGATTTAAGATTTATTTTGAAGTATTATAAATAGAAGAGACACACAGTACTGCGTACAGCTAGATCTCAATACTGGGGTATATACAGCCACACACATCTAAACACAACTGTGAGTGTACCTTTCAACAGAGACCTATGTATATAATTATACCTACAGAGAAATGATGACATTTATCTCCCCTTCATTCAGCCACCTGAATTGAGGTGGCACTTCCAAAGATCATTTCACCTATCATCTGCATTTATCTTTAGAAAAGACAAACTGCCTTGTGGTGATATATCCCCCTCTTTTATACTGGCTACAAATGGATCCCTGGCAAGTGGCAGCTAAAGCTGGGTGAGTGAAACCCTTACTTGGCAGAACATTAATAAGCTCATGAAGTCAAGTACAGAAATATTTGGACATATCAGAGGTAAGGTTACCAGGACATACACATCATGATGCTACTTTTAACTTCATGGTCTTTTTTTTGCAGACATCTTTCCAATTGTTGCGTGGAGTGGACCTATACCCTGGCATGAATCATCACTGCCCAGTGAAAGAGCCTGTAACCTGTTTATTCCTGTTTCTTTTGTTGCAGCCAATGGGATGGGACTGCAGTAAGAGAGCAAATATGCTTCATATTTAATGCAGCTGAATGCTGCTCAGCAGTTGTGGAATGTATCTGTCCTTCGGTCACAGCACCTTAGCATGAATTTACTGAAAGTTTTCAGAGGGATTGATAGTATGTTACTCATTTTCTGACTGTGCAAGATAAATCCCTTGTGTCTAATCTGCCAAAGTACCCTGAACTCACAGCTGCAACTGGAGTGAATGGGAGACGGAACATAAATGCTATATAAGGCCTTCGCTGCAGAACTTAGATGGAATTTCTGAAGGCTTCAACTGCACTGAAAACAATTAAGAGGAAAATTAAAATGTAATTGGCTATCCACAGTTATCACAAGTGAGAAAGTTTATTTCCAGCATTTTCTGTCTGTCATCCATGACTGAAAAAACAGGCAGATTTCAATCCGTGAAACAGCACATCAGTGAAAGAAGGGACTGTATGAACAGGACAGCCTACACCACACAAGTAGGAGGCTAATCTTCTCAGTTGGAAACTAGCTGGAGCAGCCAGGATATTAAATCAGCAACACAAGGGGAGATTATTTGGAAGGCAAATGAGGTACATGCTCAAATTCAGCACCTAACGAGCAAGTTGAACCAAGAATATAATGAAAAGAATTTCTTCAATTGTTTGTGCTTTGATCCTAGGAATCTGGATAAGCAGCAAGACGAAATTCTCATTGATGGGAATAAATTTTATATAACCAATATTACCAAAATCTGGTGGGCAACTGGCATGTTAAAGTCTCTGATTAACAGGAAGAATAAGAGAGGCAGAATGGAAACAGGATGCCTTAACACTGCCCTCCCCCACCATGCCATTATTCCTTTTAGAATGATCAGTAACACAGGACCACAGCTCTTGAACACGCAGAGGTCAATATGCTAACTAAAATAACTTAAGAAAGACTTGCTGGTCAGATAACTAGGGCACAGAACAAGTTTTCTTCAGCACATTTTTATAATCTTTGAAAGGAAAAGAATGATGCTATAGGGCCAGTTTAGGACACATATTCTGTGAGTCCTTAGGGGACAATTATAAACTAATATTATACACTTCAAAAATCATATATTATTTATGGGCATGAGGTAAAAAATCTCATTATAAAACTAGAAATATCAATCACTGTAATGCATATTGATATCTACTTGGGGATAAGTGATAATAAACTGATTTAATTCCACATGGGAAAAAGCAACCAGAATCTTTACATGCACAGAAATACTTAAGTATTCAAAGTACTTGAGAGAAAAATGGATAGCAGAATATCATAGAAAACTGGGGAGTCTTTAAGGGTGGCTATTAAAAAAACAACCTCACAACCAAGTAAAAGTACGGCTCCTTTTTCATGTAGAAAGTAAATAAAATAAACTTACGATAAAAAAAAGAAAACCAGGAGTGTTCAGTATGTATGTGGTCTGTCTTTGGGAAAATCAGGATGGTATAGTTACAGCTGATGTAGAATGAATAAGCACTTTCAGTTAATTAGAATTTAACAATGAATAAGTTTTACATCTACAGATTCAGACATTTTCACTTTAGGTGTTGCACTGTTAAAATACCAGGACGTTCCCAGACTGGAGGAGCACTAATAATGTGTCAATAGTAAANGATTCAATTAATACAGATTTTAATGAAAGACTATAATTATTCCCCGTCAACATGTTTTTGGTAAAATAGGTCTTGTCCCACAAATCTGATTTCCTTCTTGGATGAGATTAGAAGGGAATGTTGTACAGTGATGTTTTAGGCTTTCACTTGTCAGACATAATAAATTGATAAAAAAATCACTACACACAATCAAGAAAAAATTTCTTAAGTGGGTTCTGAATGGACTGAAAGTTAAAAACCCCACAAAGCCCCCATGTTCCAAGAGGTAATTGTCATTGAGTACTACAAGAACACTAGCAAGGTTGCACAGGTATCAGTACTAGCATTCTCTTATTCCACGTGTCCTTCAATAATTTGGAACCAGGTAGACACAGCTAGAAATGTTCATGAACATAAAGTAAGTAAATAATGATGATGAAACAATGTTTTGGGTCACTTGGTGGGGTATTCAAATCAAGCGTATTTTAATAAAACCAAATGCAAAACTCAGTCTGAGAAGAGTGAACACAGGCTACACTTAAAGTAAGAGCAACTATATTCTGAAAGCACTGACTCTGATAAAGATATGAGACTTCAATACAAGATGACAGTATAATGCTGTCGAAAAACTGGGAAAATGCAACTTTTTTTGGTGTAAACACAATAAAATAGTATCACCATGAAGCAATTAAGGTGACTTGACTTTATGTATGACACTGAGAAATAAAGATATAAAAATGCATCTGTGTCCACATTTGAAAACAAAAGGATGATAAAAACCCAGAGAAGATGTGGAAAAGAGCAATACCAGTAATGCAAGTACTAGAGAAAAAGGCATGCAGTGAAAGACCTTATTCTGTTCAGATTATAAAAACGCCTCAGGACATCTGCTAATTTTGAACAAGTATCAGGAATGGAATAGTTTTATGTTGATACTGATTCTCATTGTCCCTCGATAAAAGGACAGAAAATACAGTATGTAAAGAAATTTTTAATCTGGTTGAGTAAGGGCAACTTGAATCACTGGAACAAATGATGAAAGGGAAATGGTGGTCTCTCCACGTCTTGGAATTTTTACATCAGACCTAGATACCTTTCTAGAAAGCAGGTTTTAAAATCCCATAAATTTCTAGGCTCAATACAGTGACAACTGGTGGAATCAATGACCTGTGATATTCAGAAGGCCAACTAAATTACATAAAAATATCTTTTGGGCTTGGCACTAAGTGTTAGGAATTTACAAATGATAAATATTCTAAAATGTAAATCTTGTACATCTTAAATAGGCATGCAAAATTTGTGGGTACTTTTGACACTGGATTTTTCATGCCTTGGTTTCTTCACAAAGCATGAAGAAAACGCTTCTGCAAGAATACATTAAATCATTGTTTATTAAACCTTTGGTTCCTATAACACTGAATACTAGAGAAAATCCCCATGATGGTTGCTCAAAATTCTGTTTTCAGGGAAAGGTTTGAACAGTATCCAGTAAACAAGGGATTGGCACACACAATGAACAAAGAAGATAAAAAAAAATGTATTGATTGGCTGTTCTCTGGATACTGTGTGGAGCAGGAATGCTGTGAAATAAAGCACACATGATCCTGTAATGAAAAATGTTAACATACTGTTTCAGGGGAAAGGGGAGTAAATGAAGATGCTTGCTTCAGAAATGCCAGAACTGAGGTTAACTCTTCATTAACTGGCTACCTCAGTGTAGCATTTCACACGTACAGCAAATAACACTGTACAATTGCGCAAATACACAATACTCATAATTATTGTCTAAATAACCTGTCTTCCTGAAAGGAAGGAAAATGTTCTGATGAATAACTTTGCTGAAAGCAAGGCCATTTGCTTGCCCTATCATGCACTCCTTAAATCCCCTGCAATTTGTCAACTTTGAATGCAGTATTTCTCCAGAGGCTACCAATGAGCTTTTCACATTTTGCTCATGTCATCCATTTTCCATTTGATTAGTGGAGACCTGAAGTAATCTTTCTGCTTCACAGAACAACTAAAGCCAACATACAGGAAAATAGCAGTATGTAGGTACAGTTTTTAGCATGGGACAAAGGTCTTTGGGGACGGTCAGGCTCTTGGTGGCCTAGTGAAGTGGCTGAGACAGATGAAGAAGAAACAAACACCCAGACTGAAAAAAGGAAGGGTAAGTTAGGAAACAATGAAGGAAGACAAGAGAAAAAAATTTTGAAAATGGGGAATGGAAGAAACCTACATGATGTTGAAGGTATGGTGTAAAATGTGAGAAGACAGAAGTAATAATTTGTATGGAAACATGGAAGAGAAGAATGCAGCTCAATATACTTCTCAGAGGTAGGTCAAAAGATGGAAAGCGCAGAATATATCACAAAAATAAAAATAAAGATAAATATTTTTTCATATCCCATTTTCTTTTTGTGTGACAGAATTTCTGTGATTTATTTTTATATTTCACTTCTATGAACCTTTCTGTTTAAAAGTACTTAAATAATGTGTATCTTAAACAATGTGTATCCTCATATTAAATGGGATATTCTTCTAAAGACAAATAAGTGAAATTATTCTAAGATTTGAAAATCAGACTCACTTCTCTGACTTTGTTAACATCTTTTAAATTATCATTAAAATGTTTTTTCCAAGTCAGAAATGCCATTGAATGAATGTTTGACCATAAAAGTGAATGAGTTTAAAACCATAAAAGGTGGTTTTGATGCCAGTATCTTTTCAACATCAACTTAATTCAAGTCCCACCTCTTTTAATCTTCACTACTCCCCCCAAAACTGCCAGGGATCAGTTAGTGTTCATGACATTAGAAACTAATGAAAGGTATAGACTTTAATTTGATAAGTTAAAACTCCTTCAAGGCTTAATGTCATCACTTTAAATGTAGCATTAAAAGAGGAATGGTAAGAAATGATTGAAGCTCTTCACCATGGCTGTACTAGCCTTGACAGATTTAAAATTTGCAGTTCTGCTACTGGAAGCAGTATTTTCCTATATAAAACAAGAAAACCAAAACCAAAATCAACCAACCAACCAACCAAAAAGTTTATATTGACATTAAAATGCTTGTAATTCCATGGGCAAAAGGATCTCTTTAAAAACAGTGTAAAAATCAAGTAGGTTATTCTGTACCAGCCTCTCTCTCTCCCAACCTCATATTCCTTCCAATGTCCACATAAAATTAATAGATTCCACCCATACCCTTTACAGCTTTCTAATGCAATACCTCCAGCTCACTCTACATAACTTTTTTGGTCCGTAATTTGGCCAGTAGTGATACCCTGTTGCACAGCTGCCTTCTACCAAACAGTAATGCCTACTGATAAAGTTCTCCTGAACTTCCCCTTGAGTGGGACAGTAGGACTTCCACAAAAACTGGCAACTGAGCAGAAGAGAGAAATCTTGTTCTGGATCCAGTCATTATTCTGTAAGATTTGGTTGAAAGTAGCTAAAAATCAGAAGGTGGAAAAAAAAAAAAAGACTGCATAATCATATATCCCTTATTTTCTTAGGGAAATGTGGCTAAAAAACCCTGCTTCCTAGATATTTCAAACAAAATAATTTCTCTTTATTTTTCCTTATTAAAAGTACATTAAAACTAAAGCACGTCTCATGCAGTGTTCTCTTGAGAAATCATTTCTCTCCAGAAGAGGCAGTGATCTAAAGACCACAGAAGGCTTCCAGTCACACTGGTACACAGAAAAAGAGCAGAACAATGAAAGGTCATCAAGAAGATGAAGATGAGCCTCATATCTACAAACCAGGACATTTTTAAACAGTTGTTTCCCATGGACTATACATACAATTATTGCAAACACAGGCCTAATGAGCATACGTAAACATCTCCACCTGTTCTCATTCATTGAGAGTCTCTGACTGAAAAGCGAAAAAGGCAAATGACTTCTTGAGTTTTTACAGTGAGTGGAAGACCCGCAGTTTCTATAAATTAAGTATACATATCAGTAAAGATTTTGCAGGTAGTAGCTTCCTGGAGAGTATCAGAGGCAGTAGCTGATGTATCAGCTGGTTAAGAAAACAACTTCCCAAAATCAAGCACTGAACTGAGAAACCAAATCTGCTGCATGATGTTTACAAATAAGAACTGAGTTGCAAATCTCACATATTGACATACTTTTAAAAACAAACCAAATAAACTGTCTGGCTTCCCTCCAACTGCACCTTGATTAAGACCAGGTGAAACAACACCATGTGGTCCATGTAGAAACAGACATTCCTCCTCTGAGGATGTGATAACCCATGAAAACACGGTAAGATGTGGTGCTGAGGCTGATGAAAATATATGATACCTTTAAGATGTTTCCTTATCCCTGGATCAAAAAGTGTAAAGTGACTAAAAGCAAGATGGTACAAGCCATCTTGCCAGCACACAGGCCTTGACAAAACGGAACTGGGTGATCAATATTTCAGTGGTAGCAAGATATAAAAGATCTGTGGTATCAAATACACTCTTGAGGAGGATGAAAAAACTCAAAGTTGAAGAGACTGTAACTTCTGCATTTGTCTCTTTTTGGCTGTATTTTCTTAAGATAGAAGATTTCTTTCAATATTGATGCTATTACAGTACAGCAACAGAAAGAGTGCAAAGTCTGGCAAATTTAGGAGGGATCCCAAAACCCTGTTTGCAGACTTGCTACAAATGACCACACAAGCCCTTTTCAAGCATTGATATGAAAGAATTCCCAGGTGAGATGCTAGGTATCATGTGTTGGATTTAGTACCACCCTAACACTGCTAAACAGAGACAGGCCATCTATGGCTGGTCTGAGCAACCACATGAACAGCTGTACCCATTTGTGCACAAATCCCTTGTAGGACAATTGGCCTACAGCTCACATAATTATGACTTTTCTTAGATAGCTGCCTGATTTTGTCTTACATTTGTAATGAACGTGGTATTTCACTGTAATACTGTAATACTGGATGGTCACAGGGATATACTGAATAAATATATTTCATAGGAGCAATTCCATTTTTAAGATCAGTCAAATTTTAACTGCCAGATCATTGCCTTTAATTTTGCTTTTATTTAACCATCAGCCTTTAGAAGGAGCAGGAAGTAATTTTAGGAGATGTAACAAAGTGAACAGACCATCAGATTTATAAGTCCTGAAGCAGATCAAGACATGTACTTAATGGGATTTCAAAAACTGTAAGTGGGTTAGATACTTAAAAATCATTGAAAGTCTTGAGAGGTAGGTATCCAAACCACTTCGACATATTTTGAACATTTTGAACATATTTGTCTTCTTCTTATCAGTGTTGCAATATTGCCTTCCAAAAAACAGTTATATGCAGAAAGCTTTTTCTTCCCCTTTCACATATTGACATTATCCAGGTTGATTTTAAAACACATCTACACACAGCTGCACCTGGTAATTTAATAAATGTGACAACTTCCGTATCTTTTAGAAATACCACTTAATTACCTTTGGGACAGTCTGGATCAAATTCTGTGAACCCTTTATATCTCCCATGCACCCCATTTCTTAGCCAAGGCACGGGCTTGTTTCCTTTACTGATATGAAAGAATGCTACTCTCATGAGGATTTCGGTGATACAACTATGCAGATACTTGAGTGAGGATTTGCCTCACAAGCTCTTCTGTGTGTTCAGAGCAGATTCCGGTGAGTATCGTCCAGATCTGCTCATAGAATCACTGAAAGAAGGGAATGTTAACCCCCCTATTTTTTGAACACCTTCCCTTGCAGTCAGTCGAGAGTGTGCTGTGTGTTTTGCAGGAGGCAGCTCTGTCAGAGCAGGCACCTGTCCTGCTGTTCCCTGCCCCTTGGGAAAGCCATGGCAAGGTGGGTGCTCTGGTATGTATTGCCAAGAAAGATCATTCTGGTATAATTTCTCAGATTATTAGAGGTTCCTGATCTGAAGGGGATTTGACATATTCCCAGTTTGCTTTGTCGAGTCATTGTGTTAGACCAACCAGTATTAAATCAACTGTGCTCTAGTTAGGTTACGCATCTTGGTCAAGGGGCTTCATACTGTTGATTCCCATACACTGACTTTGAATCTATCTCTTAAACTCACAATTCTAAAAAGAAATCAGTCTAAGGGAGAAATCACCTGTGCTCCTGTATCAGCACTGTATTTTCTAGGATTTTCTTTTGCTTTTTCCCCCCACTTTCAGGAAACAAAACCTGACCTATACTGAGTAATCCGCAAAGAAAAACAAACGTAATTATGAAGCAGATGTATTTTTATAAACAAGAATGTAATACATCTCATCTGAAGTAGAAGGAGGAAGAAATATTGCATCAATTTAAAAAATACTAGAAAAAGCAAATGAGGGTTTCTTAAAAAGCCAAGAAAATTTGTAAAACATGAACAAATTTTAAAGGCAATAATAAATTAATCTGGAGCAGTAGTACAAAATGCGCTTCTCATCAGAGAATATATGAGAATTTAAGATATTCTCATCAGCATATCTTAAATACTGACCCACAAATGATTTTCAAATTTCTAAGCAAGCACTGAAATAATGTGATATCTCAGTTTGTCCTTATGTCATAAATTAACATTGCAGAAGGTTAATACACACCAAACACTTTGCTTTTATGAAACAAAACTCTACTCAGGAAAAAATTGTAAGACGACCTCCTTTTTTTTCAGGGAGGGTGCAAAGGGAAGGCTGTGCCTAGGTTTTTTGTGGTTGTTTGTGTTTTTTTTTTTTCCCCCAAATTTAATTTTTCTTTTTTTATTGTTTGCTTTTAAATTGGAATACTGGTACACTTATTTCCAAATACTGGAATGAAATATCACTTTGCAACAAAAATACTGATTTTTGTTATTACTACTTACCACTAAAACCACCCACAAACCAACATTAAGCTTATTTTATTCTTGCTAGAAAATTAAGTAGCTAAGATAAAAACTTAGCTTAATAGATTAGGAAAAAAATACAGGCACTAACTGATAGACTATAAAAATCTAAAAAGTTCAAAATGTTTTCAGCTAGGCACAGAAATGCTGTTAATGATTAGCTGCATAACAAGAGATTTATCTCTGTCTTTTTTTCCTTTCTTTTGTGTGTGTGTGTTGCAAAGGCAACTCAGACACACTGCAGGTCTGTCTGTGCCATTCTTAGGCCACTTTCAGGCCGATTGAGAAAAGCTGGAAAGTAAACACAGGTGTTTTAAAACTGGAGCGCTGTCATGGACAACCACAAACACCCTTAACTCTGATGTGGCAACGCCTCTTTCCCGCCCTCTCTTTTTTAAAGCATTACCCAAAAAGAACACGTCAAATGTTTCACCTTTCACCACCTCAAAATAACTTGGAGCTTATAGCATTGTTTGGCAAGTCTCAAGCAAAGAGATCATTTTTTCTTTCCTTTTCAGATGTAGCCAAGTCCAAATCAGTCACATAAAGAGCCATTCTGTTTCTAATTATTTTATTTTCAGTGTCCACTGATTTACCTGCAAGCACTATGTTTCAAATTGAACATTTCCTTCCTCAAACATAATTCAGGCTCCTTGTTTTCACAATTCAGGTTGAACTAAAAAGACAGTGAGGGGATTTTGCAATAACAAAATGAGATTTAATCCAGTGGATAAGAGGATAAATAAAAAAAACCCGAACAACAACAAAAGAGTGCCATAAATCCCCCAAACCAAAAGAACAAACCTCGGGTTTTTTGATTATTGTGCAAGAATATATACAAAACTGAAAAAGCACTTGCTCGTAAATTAGCTGTTCCAGAAAAGAGCACATCCTGTTAACTGCCATGAAGTACTGACTAGCTAGAGAAGAAGTATGGAAAGCAAAAGCAGAACAAATTCCCAGAAATTATGTAGCCCCTACTCACTCATGCAACTGGTGAGTGTGGGGAAAAAAAAGTAATATACTAACAGAAATGAAACAGATACTGACAGTTACAATTTAGTTCTGAAAAACTGTTAAACTATGCAGAGGTGGTTACACTTGGACTGAAACTAACAACCCCAGCAACACTCCTCACCCCAAAATGCAGAACTGGTTCATAACCTAAATATCAAAATCTAGATCCAGCAAAAAATTCTGAAATCTTATACTCAAAGCAGCGCAACCCTCACATCTATACCAATAGCGAATGTATTGCAAACATATAACACTGCTGAAAAGTTAACATATGCCAAAATCAGGTCTTACTTATTGTGAAGGATGACTTTTCCTGCCAGCCTCAGCCTTCAGATTCCAGAATGATTTTCTTTTTGACGTAGACGCTTACACACCCCAGTTTCAAAAACCAGACACCAGACTTACTGTGTGTCCTGTGCTCCAACTTAAACAAACACAAACGACTTCATAAGACAGACAGCGCTCATGCATACGCTTATTTATGTTAGGACACAAGTGAGATTTTCTTTTTTTCCAGATTTTGTCCACTGTGGTAAAGAGATGGTGTTATTAATTGAAGGATCTTTCTGAACAGCTCGCCTCATCCCCTGTTAACTTCAGCGGGCATTCAAAATAATTCACAATCTTATTAAACAGGCCTCAAGAGCTGACTTGCAAAATTGTACTAAAAATCAGTTATCATTATTTCCTTTAAGCCACTTTATCTAATTTTTGACAAAAATTATGAACTACTTTGTGTGGTTTTTAATTAAAAATCTAAGCAATAATACGTTTAAAGCTTGGCCAAGAGAATGCAACCATAGCAAATGTAAAACATCAAACTTCTGCCAGCTGCTGGCATCACTCACAGTGCTGTGCATTACCCAGCAAATACTTAGAAGGAATCACGCACACAAACACACTTATTAAACTACACTATTTCACCTCATTTGTTGCTATTTCTGGCCTCTGCATTAAGTGCACATGACATGAAAATCATACACCATTGAGACTATTACACATAATAGACAAATTAAACCAAACAACATTGTGTATAAATTACCTTGTTCATTGGCTTGCTTTAGAAATACCTTCCTGCTAAAACAGGAGGGATTTATGCTTGGCAAAGCAACAGAGTTTAATCTGATCCATTAAAAAAGAAAGTGCACTAGTACAATAATGGAGAAAACCATTGAACATTCTGATAGCAACAATTCAGAGACAGCTAAAAAGGGAGAAAAAAGTTTGTTGAAATAACCCTTTTTAAGTGCAAAAATTTCACCCCATACAAATATGCAACAATAATGGTGTTATTTACCTGCAGATCTGTGAAGTCTCAGAAGTATGTTTTAAGCTAACAAACTGAGTTGGGGGAATTTTATCAAACCAGTAACTACCATTAAATAGCAATGACAGATTTATCCCTCAGAACCATGGTGACCTTCTGGCCAAAAGCTAATTTCTCATGCCTCCAGCCTTTTGTATTCAAAGTTATTACTCAGTCACAAAACAAGCCGATTTTAAAGCAAGAAACTTGCATCCCCTTTTTGAGACATGACAATGTTTTCATCTGTGTCTAGTTCACAAAAAGTTGCGTACACTTAGCTTTGGGCACTTATTTGATGCAGCTCTGGAGAACAACTTTTTTTTGTTGTTGCTGTGGGTTTTTGTTTTGTTTTCAATTTTTTTTGTCTGGTTGTTTTTTTTTTTGTTTCTGTTCTTCTTTTTCTTTTTTTGTGTGTGTGCCTTAAAGAACCAGGCGGAGATATACTGTAAAACTACAAAAATATACAAATAACTGTGACAAGTGAGTTTTACTTAATGAAACAAACTGGGAAGCTGATTTCATCTCTTAAGAAATGGGGGAAAGAAACCCCACAAGAAACTGATAAAAAACTGATTCCTGATCATCCGATTTTACTCAGAGGAATAACAGATACTTACAGAAGTAGCTTCCTATGTGAGGCTTACTGCATTAGGCCTCAATTTGTGAAAATGTTGTTTCTGGACTCAGACTTGCTATTCTATGTTTCAGGACAGAATGAAGTTTTCAGAATTTTAAGTTCTAAAGATAGGGGTCAGGAAGGACACAATGTAAGAGTGTGA
Organism: Pachycephala philippinensis; assembly: GCA_013397055.1. NCBI lineage: Eukaryota > Metazoa > Chordata > Aves > Passeriformes > Pachycephala > Pachycephala philippinensis. Next base: position 113,874 of record VWZT01016190.1, read on the forward strand.
AATACGCTTGTTGCTGCTACATCAACTCTGCCTGGTAATTTTTCTCTAATTACCAAAGAAAAGAAATATGATGTCTGATGTCACTTTCTTCAAACATAAACACAACTCAGCAAGACTGTGAGTCTTTTTCTTCTAAAAAATAACTGAAAAAACAAAAATATGAGAAGCAGACATTCCTTTGTGAGGACAAAGTTAATAAAACATCTTATTTGGGAAGCAGACATGATACAACTGGAGTTTGAAGGTGAACTTCGCTCAGCTCTAATATTTTAAATTTGACAACACTTGTCAAAAGATGTTAAAATTGTTTTGTGGTCCAACAAGTCACTCAGCAAGAATAATTTTTAAGCAGCTTTTCTTTTTGTTTCAGTTAAAATTAAAATCCATGCTGTGTAATCCTTGGAGTCAATCTGTAATTAAGGGGATTTGAAAAGAGACCACGCACTGCATTAATGATAAAATTTAATATCTGTTTTAATACTCTAACATAAGAAAAAAACCCTAAGCAACATACAAAAAAGCAATCATCTCCCTATTTTGTGTGAATGCAGCATAGATACACCATTACTATGTCTAGCAGTAATGCTGTATTTGATGTCAGCTTTTTGTTTGTAGACCAAATGTTTCAGGATTTAGCATCTACAGAGCTTAAAACGTCATCTGCTTGAAAGCTGGCACCCAGATTTAATAGGCTAGATAAACAGATTTTATTTTATCTAGTTTGGAAAATGAGTGTTTTTGTTGTTACTGTTACACAGCAATTCCAAAGGGAAGGAGCTATCAACAGCATTTTCCAGGTTTCAGTCACTGTCTTCCCAGTCATTCAGCCACTCTGTCCTCCAACAGTTTCTGCTCAATTGTAAGAAATAGGAACAGATAACCAACTAAAACCAGTAATTTTTATGTTATATTCTTAAATGGTTAAAATTAAAAAAAAAACCCCAACAAAATGATGCTTGATATACTAAGTCTCTCCTCCAGACTATATGCAAGGAAAAGGTTTGAAATCTTCAGGTCTTTGAAATGCATCTAGCTAGCACCAAGTAGTGTATTCAAATAATTTACTCAGAGTAAGCACCACTGAAAAGTGGAGCAAACAGAGTTCCATTTTTAAACAAGAAACCTGTGTTAAATAGTTTCATCTTTTCAGAAGAGGGGGTGAAGGATTACAGATCCAAAGAACTTACTAAGAAGCATAGTTAAGGTAGAGATGATCTTAATGAGATTTTGTGGGGAAAGGTTTTGAAGGGATATGTTTATCTATTATCCTGAGAAAGGATAATAGATTCTTTTAATGTTTACATCAAGGATTTTTTTCCTGTTAAAATGGCTCCTGGCCTTGTGAAAGAACTAGCAAAGTATCAAGATATTCTTACCAGATCTCGTTGTATCATATAAGACAGCTAGTTTGCGAAAACAAATTTTAACAGAATTTCGTCTGACCTCTGTCTATTTCTTAATAGTCTAAATGTGTGTATAACAGTGTAATGCTTCAGAGATTTGGGACATGCTCCCATTAAGTACGTGTGGAACTCACAAGCTTCAAGGTCAAAGCAAGAAAGGGTTAATTTTTTCTCAAAATTTAGATGCTGTAACAATAACTATTACTGTCAGCAGGACTGCACTCCAGCAGTCAGTGCAATGTGTGCATGTGCACGGAATCTGGCCTATATACAGATATGTACAAGATCAGCTTCAGTGTCTGGAAACCTGGTCCAAAAGATGCTTCCAATGCAAAAAAAATAATTGAAATGGTATTGATTTTTTAAAAACAAAACCTCTCAATTTTCAAAATGTGTGATCAAAGTATTTGTAAAGAATGAACTCTGTGTGCTAGTCGTACCATGATCACCAGCTTAATAACCCCTCCAGCATAGCAGGTATTTCTTTAATAAACAAACTTGCATTGAAATAATCATCTTGACTGCGATCCACAAGGAAATGGGGAATTTGTGAAACTGTATGGGATCTAAATACAGCTAGTAAAACTGCAAAAGATGACATGTGTTCTTCACTGGAGAATCAATTCTGGAGATGGAAAATCCAGTATCAATCAACACAGTTCAGAAAAAGAAGCCCCTGAAGATTTCTATACATATTGAATCTAACTAAAAATGACATTTGGGTCTTTGTGTTTAACTTTAAATTGCAAGTTTGGCTGCTCAGCTTAATACAATACACCATTGTACTCACCAATACAAATTAATACCATGTTCAAGCAAAGTGATATACACTTACTTACTATTACACAATTGCATTTGTTACTTCAGCTTCCTACCTTAAGTTTAAAGACAGCACTTTTCTCATTTTACCCCTGTATTCCTTTTTCTTTGTAAGGTATATTTACCTTACCATTAAAAGAGGCTGAATTTTGGAAGCACAACACAGATGACTGAATTTTGGAGGCATAAAAAATTGAATTTTTAATTGCAAACACATTTTGCAGGAGAAATCAGACCATCTTTGAGCTTTTTCAGTGAACAATTCCTTTTTTCTGCAAGGGTAATGAACAGTTTTGATTCAGCTACGTAACAGAGCTAGTCATGCAGTGTTTCTGAATATTAAGATAAACCTAATATATGTTGAGTTGATATCCTAATACATTGATATACTTCTGCTGATATGAACCTTATACCTTTTAAGACTTCAAATAATAAAAAACATGTCAAATCATATGTCCAGTTTTATCTGTGCTTGTGTTAATCCTGAATAGGTAGTACACCCGGGTGCCTACACAGGGTTTTTTAAGGTTAAGGTCTGGAAACTCAGAATTAGCAAATTATCAAATTTATTACTTGACCCCTAACATACAGCTCACTCTGCCAAAGCTGACTCCTAGAGAAAAGCCCAAGTCCAGATACCATTCCATAATCTCATGAGGAAGGCTGTGGAGATCTACTGGAAGACAGATGAGAAAGATTTTACTCCATGAAGGCCACTTTCACAGAAGGAAAAAAAAGTTCAAAATAAATTCTCATCCATTCTTTACTTCTGGTCCTCAAGCATTTTCTTAATGACCAGCATACTGCTTGTGTAGAACAGCAAACGTACTGCCCAGGAGGAGTACATCTCTTCCTCTTGGCAACCTGAATGTGTGAACAGCAAAGCTCACTTTTCCATTACACCTCTGTGTGGCCACACGCATGGAAGTCAAACCAGGATTTTCCTCTTATTTATGGGGAAAAGGGATTTTCAAAAGCCTCTTAGTGATCTAGGAGCACAAGTGCACTAACATCAAAAATGTGCCTCTGCACCAGACCAAATAGATGGGAATCAAACTGGATAGGCAAAATTATTCCCAATTCCTCTGAGTAAGTGATGGCTAAGCACCAAGCTGCACTTTTCAGACATGGACTCTTTTGACTTCATCTCACTCTAAAACCTAAAGCTGCTCACCTGGGAACAGTAAAGACATCCAGATTGCAGCAAAAATATAAATAAGAGCAAACATGTAGGACCTTGAGGCTTCTGAATCAAGGCCAGTCTGCAGCTTTAAAACTACGTGAAGACCTAATGTTTCAGTGTCTTCCTTCAGCATCTGTTCCCCTTCTACTCTGAAGCACACTTCAGATGATTTCTTGTATACAAAATGCTAGGAAACGGTCCTCCAATTCTGAACAGATATTTGGATACACTTAAACATACAAAGGCCAAATATTCCTTTTTAGTAAATACCTAAAATTCTGAAATGTTTATATTGATCCTTTATCCTATCCTTGGTTTCCTGTACCCAAGATCTAAAGTAGATTCTATCAATTCTGAGAGGTGTTTCAGATAAGGAGGTCATGGATGGGTCAGAGCAAGACCTTTGGTATTTAATGACCCCGTAGCTTGTCTTTTGCACAAGAGCTTAGGTTACTACCTTTTATATGTTTTATTGAAGGACAAATAACTCGCATGTCATCATGCATCCAGGCTCAAGATTTTGTTTACAGTTGCTGTTCAAACAAAAGAGGATCATTTTCCTGTGCAGCATAAAAAATGAAGAGTGTATGGTATGACACTGAAAAAAATATTGAAAATTAAGATTTACCACACTTCTTTCTGCATGCATGGGTAACAGAACTCATATGGAGAAAGAAACAAGATTTATGAACTAAAATATAATACATAACCACAATATTCCTCCTCTTCATTCAAGAAATTTGATATCTCATCTTCAGCATAATTTAATACATTTAATATAATTAATACTTTTATAATATAATAATAATAAAATAACAATATAATAATAATATAATAACAATTTAAAGAATGAAAAATACTTAACTTGGCTAAATATTTTTGGTACTTTATTTTATTAAGGTACAATGCTGACAAATATTTGAAAACTGTGCCAGTGAGGATTAAGCATAATGTTAATAGAAAGTGATGCTAAGACGTTAAAGTTAAACGTTGCAGAAAGCAGTTACTATTTTATGTACAATGGAAGTTCAGATTTAGAATCTCTGAATTTAGTTTGGAAATGTGTTTTATAGTATCAGAAAGTGGCAAATGAAGGAAGGAATCCTAGTTTTCTTACAGTAAGTCCAACACATTAGGCTTCATGATAGCTTTAGAATTAGATGAACTTATGGCCTTAATTCCTGATCCATGTAATCCTGAAATGAAACTCCATAATAGTAGGAAAGTAAAATAATTTTTTTTATAACTGTTTGAAGTGCAGCAATATGACTCCTCCTCAGAACTTACAAAGGTTCATAGTAGTACTAGTATTGATATGCTGTTGGGTATAAGGAAGGAAAAATGAAGCCAGGACAAATTATACCATTGGAGATGGCAACAAAGCTTGTAACTACAGTTAGAGTTTCTGATTTTATAAGAACTCACCTTTCCCTATAATCAGAGAATCATCATAGAATTGTAAAGGCTGGAAAAGATACCTATGATCAAGTCTAACAATTAACTCAGCACTGCTAAGTCCACCACTAAATCATGACTCTAAGTACCACATCTACACATTTTTTGAACACATGCAAGCAGCTGTCCTAACATGACTGTGGTTTCTACAGTATATTTTGCTTATGTATCAGACTCTGTGATCTTAATTTACAAGATACTGATGAACTTCAGTGTATTTTAGAACACACCATTTTTTTTATCACAGGTTTAAGGCATGGCTGTCACCTCTATGGAGACAAGGAGTAAAAGAGAAGGCAGCAGACAGCTTTACAATTGGCTGCAGGATGGCTGCATAGTTTGTTTCATCTTCTACAACTTCAGAACATCTCTTTATTTCAGAATACATATTTCTAGAGTACATACATCTGAGATCTGAGACCCAGGCCCATAAACTGTTCCAGTTTTGAGGTCTTTTATGAGAGTTTACACAAAAACCTAAAAATGCTGCAGAACATTGAAATGTTGCACCCTTCAAACTGTAAAGACCAAGTGGCAGTGTAACTCAGCAAGGAAAAAACTTCTAGAAAATCAAATGTATCAATCATACAAAATGGGATCTATTTTGCTATAAGGAAAAACAGGTGTGTTAAAGTGCAATGTATTTCTAAAATGCTAAGTTAATATGCACAATTACAGAATGGTTAAACAAAAAACACGGATGAGAGGTTCTTGTTGACATGGTCATAGAAACCTATTACCATGAAAAAGATGTTTCTTTGCATACCAGAAGTGATGAAGTGAAAGAAGCCTAAATGACTGTGAGAATGATAGTCCAGATTTAGAGTCACCTCAAACCAAAAGATTGCATTCCAAGAACCTCCTGCATTAATCAGAAATAATACTTCTGCTAATCAGAAGAAATACCACTGACTGACCTTATGGGAAGACAACTTCTACCTATGAAACAGAAGCAAAAAATAAAAGACTCAGTCAAAAGGTCTGAATGACTGCATCATCACTAACGAAAAAGAGGGTTGTATATGGCTGTATATGGTATATACAGACAGTTAATGTTTGAGATTGTCAGGAGTAACCTGGTGCCAAGAGAGATTTGAAGGCTGTCAAATAAAAAGCAACAGACCTGCACAGAATCTTAAGCGGAACAGATGAAAGCCGGCATCAAACACCAAGTGTGAATGAGTAATGAATTCCTTAATGCTTAGAACTGAATCAAAGTTCAATAAACATACATACCTGCTTTGGTTAAGAGATTTTCAGGAGCTATTAACAGGAGAGAAGGAAGATTTGTACTCCTCAGGCAAGGTGAACAAACCCTTTGAGCCAAGACATTGCTTGTTCATTCTACCAAGATACATTCAGTGCCATTCTTGGCCAGCTGTTTACAGCACTATGAAGCATGCTAAAGAGATACAGTGTTCTAGACAAGCATAATTAATTATACAAATTCAACTCTTCTCAGGATAGACAAAATTCAACTCTTCTCAGGATAGACAAATATTGTTCACGCTTATACGTATATTACTTTGTTTTGAAACTATTTTGAAAGACTTGAGATCACAGTAGGTAAGAAACACCAGTGTTTGGTCTTTTTTCATTTGAACAGAGTCCAAGAAATCCTGAGTGGCTGCTGTGCAGAGAACACTGTACACACAGGGCTGACATGCCAAATGGTGCGGTCAGTGAAAGGACAGCCTTAAAGGAACAGGAAGGTGGCGTGGCCACTGCAACCAAGATGAGAACTTGGGCATATCTATTTGTCTCCTTCTGTTTGAAAACAACCCAAGGCTTGAACGCAATCAAAATCCTGGCCTGCAGCAATGACTTAGTGAACCAAGAGCTGTACAAATGTCCCAGCCATCTATCCACACAACCACTTAATGTCATCAGAAGCTGATCACTGAAAATCATGCAAATACTAATGTTACCAAACATAACTTCTCTTCAACTCACAGGTACACATTTCATATAAACCAGATTTATCGAATTCTGGAAGCCTGTGTTTCTGGGCAACTTCACTCCCAGTGAAGGGCAAATGTCTCATAGTTTTTTTTCTCATGTTTTCCATCAGGGGAAAATACTGTATTATTTGCTTATGGCACATTTAAGCAATTATTCTAAGTTTCAGCTCCCTACAAAAGATTTTTTGGTCAATGAATACAAATGACTATCAGTGCTAAAACATTAACTACCAGATGGGAGGAGACTAAGAATGTTACTGCACTCGTGAACAACTTTCTGTCAAAACCTACATAACTAAATAAAGCCTACCAGCTAGGCTGGATGGCTACAAAAAACAATTAATAAAACTGGTCACTGATAGTGATATTAGTAGACCAAAAGCCTGATTCGTGGTCAAATACATACACTAAATTAGTCACTTCCTGCCTATAAGGGATACACATAAGCAAACTGTTACACTCCTAAACATATGATAGCACATGAAGGAGAAACTCCTTGAGGGATCCCTTGAGGATCTCCAGCCCTGAACTGACCAGAGGACCAGGTTATGAAATTTGACTCAAAAGAACAATTGGGTCCAAGAAAACTTCGAGTGACTGCTTTAACGACCACTCAACAACTGCTCACATTTTTCCACTGGGCTTGAAGGGGAATGTTGTTCACTGTAGGATTATATAAGTTATTTTCTCCCTCTCCAGAAATAGTTAACTCAGCAGGCTAACTGTTAGTCTGTAGCAATAGCTTTTGGAGACACTGTAGCTTAAAGAGAAAGGAACCTAGAAAATTATCATCAAAGTGGAACCTGGACAGAATTACTTCTGCAGGAGTTTCTGTGGCCTCATTTTAGTGTTCATTTATGGCACGATGCACCAGCTCACACTGATATCCTCTGAGGTGTATGGTAGTATTTAATAACACCAAGCCATAAAGTGACTAATCATTCTTCTAACATGGATAAGAGCTGAACAGACTTGTGTCTAACCTCAGTGACACATTTTAAGACCTTGTGATTAAGTGTTTCTGGGTGCAGCAAAAGCAAAGGCTCTGTTCAATGCAATTAAGATTGCAACTGTGTCTACCCTGTCTGATAAAGTGTCTAGGAAGCAGCAAAGGAAGAAAAATGTGCATTCTTATTCATGTCCAGATTGTCATCAGCATGCTCCAAGTTTTACTAGTCTTTTATTTTCACCTCCACCATGCAATTAAAAGCAATCTAAGCATTAAAATTTCAGCAAACTTCCACTCCAAAAATGAATAGTGATCTCATGTGCTTTATAACAAGTTTTATTAACAGGGTAGCAAATTTTTCTCTCACATTGCCCAGGCATTTAAATGAGGGCACATCCTGTGTCAGGGTAGGTATTGGAGAGAGAAAGGAATTCATTATGGCTTTCTACAACCTGAACTGAACAACTCTTCTGAAAGCTGAGTAAGAGGAGTCCTTCTTAGGAGAAGAAACCAAACTACTGAAACAGCTCTTGCACAAAGTTAGAAATTGCAGCTTACTTTGACAAATCCTGTAGTATTTTATCCTCATGTAAGTTATTGGAAGAATAGCAGGAAGAACCTTTGAGGATTAGCTGTAACAACATATTATTTGCTGGAGATAACCTCCAAGAAGCCTGTTAACTATTCCCATTGGTCCTGAAATGTTCCTTTACTTTCAGAAAAACAGATACAGACCACAAGTAAATGCAAAGGCACAGTGTATCTCCTGTCACTGAGACAGATCTGCAATCTACTTCACCCCTTCTGTTTCCAATATGAACCTGGCATTCTATCTTCAAACATACCTATAAAATCATTTGCAAATGTGACAGCAGTCCTTTTTTTCAAGATAGAAGCACATGACACCCAGGATGAAAAGCATGATTGCTTTTGGGTTAACTCCACAGAGTGAGCTCTTGAGTTGAGCTTTCACAGGTTGCTATTTTGTTAGATACAGAGGGAACAATGAACACTGGCCAGAGGAATTCATAACAAAATGTGAGAGAAAAGGGTGGATTGTCCAACATACGACTATTACTGAGATGCTTCATTGAAAAAAAACCCAAAACAACCACTCTAAATAAAAAGCATCCTGTACTGAACAATAACACCATACAGACAAGTGGCTCAGTAACAAGTTTTAAACCCTTTGCAGTGTCTTGTAACTTTGTAGCTAGAAGCTGGGGAAAGGTGTAAGACCCATCTCACTAGTGGACAACACCGCTATTCATCTGTTAGCTCCAACATCCAGGCAAACCAGCAGCTGTTTTCCATCAGTCACACAGCACTGCAGTGACTGCAGCGCACCAGCCGCAATAGCTGAAGGTGGCAGAGTGGTGCTCTGGATGTGGCTGAGCCTCGACACGTTCCAAACTCACATTCCAGCTGTCCAATGAATTAACGCGATCTCTGCTGTCCCATGTAAAATTATTATGAAAGGATGAAATTAATAACTATTAAAATGTAAAAGTTATATGCTGAACTGGAATTTGAATAGAAGAGATGAGATTGGAATCTCTTGGTTTCCCATCACTACTTTAGACAAGTTTCCCTGGATTACAGAGCATTTCAAAAGCAAGTGTCTCTGTTGAAATCAGAGGCTTTATAGCCATCAACCAGCTCTAAACTTATTAAACTTATGAAACTTCAGTTCTGAAGCACCAAACCTAAAACCAGTTAGAATGATTTAGTTTTTGCAAATAAAGCCCACATCATCTGAAAGGACTTTTTTTCCCATAGTTAATATTGTATGCCTCAATAGCACGAATACTCTGCTTTTCAGCATTAGCAAACATTTTGTACTTCATGTTAAAGCTTTTGAAAGATTTTTTAAGCTCTTATAACATCAGAATCTCTTGTGATCATGCCCTTCATGGATGACAGGTTGACTAGTCAGCTGAATTTGGTTTTGTGGTTGGTGTTGTCAAGTAGATATGGAAAAATGGTTTCTACTCTATGAATCTGGGATATTCTGGGAATCAAAAGAGAACTGAATACAATTTATGAAAGGCATCAGGGAATACTTACATTAAGTATTCTAGAGTGGCTTCTTCACAGACATCATCACTGGAACAACTACCAAAGTGCTGTGCATTGAGGATTTCTTGCCCATGACCTGATTCTTACGTATCAGCAGAAAGCAGATGGCATCAGGCACAGTTGCTTTATGACACTACTGTAGGCAAACTTCTGAGAGCTCCTTCAGGTCACTTTCTTGGCTCTAACTCTAAATTTATTGTATTCTTAATAAAACTATGGAAGCATGTAGGATAAATTCTACAAAAAAATCACAACTAAACATAAAGGCAGACATTACAAAAAGAGCCAATCATAACAAAAGACCTAACACCTCAACAGCTCTGAAGGAGATTAATAACCCTTACAAGTTCTAATGACATCATAATTGGATGGAGTAATCTCATTTAGTCAGTAAAGGGCACCTGATTTGTATATCACCATGAAATAGTCCTCTCCTTTTCAAGAGTTTGCCTTGAAAATAAAATGAGTATGTCTCTCTGATCTTTAAAGTAGATTAATAGCTGCTTTGAGAAGAATATACTACCTAATTAAAAATTACAAAATAGATAAGGCCTGTGAAAAAAAAAGTCACCTCTCTTTATTTCATTCAAATCCAATTAAACATTTTCCACAAAATTTCACATTAAGTTATTTCCTTCACAAGAATTACTTCCTATTCTTCTTCAACTCAGTAAAGAGGACATGCACACTGGAAAAAATTTTTTTTTTTTTTTTAGAAAAATGTATTACTGAAAACTCTGAATTTCAAAATTACACACTGCAAAGCTAACAACAGTAAAATGAATGACTATTTGAAAAATAACGAAAAAGTAGCAATTCTTCAACTTTTCTATGTTTAATTGAATCAGTTGTTTCTGTGTATTGTGGGAATACATTTATCAGAATCAGTAGAGACCAAATGTTAATTATGAAGGCCAAGCACAAATGAATAATCTTGCATATAGACTCTGACACATTAGAACTGCAAAGCACTCTGCAGATCTTATTTTATGAAAATGTACTAAGAGCGCAAATGTATAGGCCCTTAGGAAGCAATTATCCCTAAAAGATTTAGCTATAATTCAATGTGAAATATAATAAGAGATTTTAAAAAATGGTTTTACAAAGAAGAGGATTATTTTACTTTAACTATGGAAATAGGGGCCCACATGCTTCTCTGAATGACCTCTGTGCAGTTGTGGGCATTGCCTGGAGGGAAGATTTGAAATTGGCCTTTTCAGTCAATTAATACAATCCCCTATGACTAAAAAGAATATTATAAAAATTAGGAGTGCCAGTTTGGCATTGTGGGGCCAAACGGCCACAATGCTGTAAGGAATTTTGTGTGCAATAAATTAATTAAATATGGAAATTTAAAATCACATACTACTAGTATGTATGCAGAGATATGTAAGAAGAGCTATCTTACCAAGATGTGCAGATGTTATATGGCACAGTAAGATGAAACAGCACATTATAATGTGCACGGCATGCCTTATGTGTCACGTGTTTTATTTGTCACATTATCCTCAGGTGTGACATGGAATCTAAAAGCGTAAAAACAAAAACCTGCAAAAGAGTGTTAACATCATCCTTGTGATTTCCAGATCCCAACTCTAGCCAAATTACTGTCACCACACCCCTCCCACGGTTATAATGTGTCTCCCTGCTGCTTTGCCTCACTCCTGACTGTGGATTGCTACTGCCTCAAAGAAGGGTGGCAGTAGCCCTGTGAGCTGATACATCAAAAAAGAAATCTGAAAGCTTGCAGCTTATTTTACCTAATAGACCTTAACATCAGTGGAGTGAAATAGGTTTCTTGTGGATTGGTCTTACACTTTTTTCCTTCCAAGTAACTCACTACTGTGAGATGATTTCAAAAAGTAAAAAAGAAACAATAGCCATTGAGTTTTGTTCTTAAGTGTATTTCAGGGTCCCATAGAGGTAATGATTGCATCTTTTATCACAAACTTTTACACCATCCTTAATGTGGCTGATCCTGATTACTGTATTTTTATCCAGTTAAGATTGCAAATATCCCTGCACCACATCTGACGTTTACACTTCTGTTACCTCCTTAAGAAAATCTAAAGCAGATCAAATTCCTCATCATCAGAATACATCTTTTGCCAAACTGAACCAACAGATTGCCTCAATGTTAATTAAGTGTAAGAGAATTGGGAAAATTCCAGTTTTTTTTTAAAAAAATTCTTGATATAAACTGTCCTGAACAGACTCAGAAGAAATACCCGGATTCCTTCTGCTGGACAGGTTAATAACACACAGCACAGTTCCCAGTTTGCATTTGGAGGTGGTTAAAATAAATGTAGTTCCTTGGATCATAGTGAAAATAAAAGTTGAGTTGATATTTACCCTGTACCACAGAGACAAATGATGAGTCCTATTTCTCTGAAAATGGTCAAATGTCCAGAGGATGCTCTGTGGTGGAGAGGGGACAAGACAGGACACTTGGGTCTGTACATGCACTCTGCGTGCAGCCTTGCAAGAGCTACTGAGTGCATGCAAGAGGCAGGAGGGTGTCACAGAGGAGGTGTGTGACCCGTGGAGGGCTCTGGCTGGGTATTTTTTCCTCTGGGAGCTCTGCCACTGACAGCAGCAGGAGTGCCCCAGCCATCTGCAGCCAGCCCCAGAGCACTGACCAAACCCACTCCTACGTGAGTCACTGACATGACTTTCATCCTGACCAGACATCAGTTTTCCAGGCTGTGGTTACACTAAAAGTGGGTGATAAGCTTTTCGTTTACGTGAGGTCAGGATGCGTGCTCATGCGCTGTATATCAAAGCTAACTACTATTGGCAATATTTCACTGGGGAATTTTAAAGTTTTCAAGGTCAAGAATACAACTTGGCCTTTTAAAAAATATTCCAGAGGACCTGCCCTCACTGTAGGCAACAGTAATATGAGCTGAGACAAACTCTACGGAGCTACAATATTAAAAAAGGTTCAACTTTACCAAAAATTGAAAAGCGGTCTTTCTTTTCCTCCCCAGACTCTCATCTCTAAGAGACTATGATCAATTAACCTTTAACTTTGAAAAATAAAAAAAAATTCCTGTGACAGTCAGAAATGAAATTCTTTAAAGATTAGGTGCTGCGAGAGCAATATCAGGCTTAGAATGAAATCCTAGTAACACTCTGAACTATCAAATCACTTCTTGCTCTGAAAATATAATTATTCTGTAAGCATTATGTCAGACAATATTAAATGCAAAAAGTGTAGCTTAAATAAGACTTTTTTTTCCTAGCAGAAAAGCTCTGTGCATAGTTTTTTCAATGACACAGAGAAAACAAGTCAGCATGCAATTAATGAAAAACAATACTATGTTCAAAAAGTAGCATGCCTGGCAAGCACTAACTTTTAGTGCTACCAGATTTAAAACAATGCTGTCATTACAGTCAGAAACAGCCCTGAATGTTCATGATCTCCATTTCTAGCCATCTGCTTTCCATATTGCACGCCTGATTTTGTAATATTCACCATAGGTTTTGATGGCAATTATAAACCCATGGAACACACAGCATTTGTGTGGCGCACAGCCTCTCTCCATTTATTATTATTATATTGTTTTTCTTACTGAGAAATGTCAAAAAACACAAGGATTTACTTTTATTCCTATACTTGGCTTTGGTCAAGTTGTATGAATAATGATGTTCCCCAAACAAAAAAAAAAAAAAAAAAAAAAAAAACAAAAAAACAAAAAAAAAATTAAAAAAAAAAAAAGAAAAAAAACAAACAAACAAACAAAAAAAAAATTAGAAAAAGAAGGCAGAGGAAAATCTATCTATAAATGAGATATAAATGAGATACCTTTGGATCTTACTGTCTAAATCAAATAGTTTTAAAATGACAACACAGTATAAACAGAGTAACTCCTGTATTTGTATTGTCTCTTCACTACTGATAGAAGAGATTTTTAAGAAAATAGTGGTTGAAGAGGTGTGCACAATGCTTGCACATCTTACCTGGCACAGTCTCTTATCCTGGCTAACGGTGAGATTGCTGGGTATGTAGCTATCAATTCCACTGACATTACAATTTCCCTTTCTCAAAGCAGCAATAACCTGTCACTTTACACTGTCCTTTCTCTGACCCTCTCCCGCCTCTCTGCTCATTTTTATTCTTATTGACAAGACTTATTATTCCTCCTCCCAATTCCAAGTAGCTACCCTTTTGCAAACAGTAGTATCAACTATGTGGTCACTAGTAGTATCGGTCAACAATGTTATTAATATAGCACACACTGCTGGGAGCAGATCAAACAGCCATGCTTTAAAATATTAGTTTTGCAAAGGTACCATGAGGCAAATAGTTGCAGTTTTCTTCACCTTATTCAATACAATACTGCAAAGACAGATCGCAAGAATTTAGTGTTAATTACCAGCCCAATAATTTGCAGGATATGTTATTTTTTTTCTTGTTGCTTTCATACGCAAAATAAAATAAAACCATAACAGAAGGGTGCTGTATCTGTGTTTAAAGAAGCAGTTGTTGGCAAACACCATAGCTCACTTCTGCCGAAATGTACACAACTGATATATGCAGCCCAGAAAGCTGGCACCAGGGGCTTACAACCTTAATTTGCCTGCAAGAAGAAATGGAGATTTACCTTCAGAGCACGTTCTTGATTGTTTTCAGCAGTCATATGTCTCGTGTTGTTTGCTGAAGTCTGGTTCTGCTCTTTCAGATGATGAAGCTCCTGCTCCAGCCGTTTGCACTGCAACGAGGAAAGAATCCCATTAAGTAGAGGAGTGTGGGCATATTTTTTTTCAACAAGCCAAACGACTTAACGTAAATAACCCCATAACCATTTCTGCAGTAGTGAAAGCATCAGACAAAAGCAAGTTACAATCCTAGACAGTACTAGAGCTACATTTCTAAATGTGTATAATTATTCAGTTTCTTCCTTGTCCAATGTATGCCAAAAAAGCTAAGTATGAAATAAGATATTTATCAGAATGTTGGGTTGAATTTCTTCTCCTAGTTATGCCAATATCTGGCTAGATTTTTGGCTTTTATGTATTAAGCAAGCAGATATAAAGGAAAGAATGCATGCTTTTTGAAATGCAAGCAAATGAAAGACCCTCCTCCCAAATCAAGGATCCAGCCTTTTATTGGAAAATATACGTGAATTTTTATACTTGTATTTTTCACGCTAAGAGGTTACTCTAAATCTCCAACACACACAACATACTGAAAGAAGTTTTAAGATTGTTTTCTTTAAATACTTAACTTAATGACAAGAAGTGAAAAAAATTAGCATTTTCTACTGTGTGCATATACATGTACATGTACTGTCTGCTGAGCATTTATTTTAATGATTAAAAACCTGCAAATTGTGAACCAAATTATATTTTGCTCTTTTTTATGTTAACTATAAAAGGTCTTGCCCAGTTCCTTGGTTTGAAAGAGCAATTAGTTGTCAGCAGACAGTTCATGAAAAAAACTGTTTTACAAAAAATGCAAAACAAAACAGGCAAAGTACCAAGAAGACATAGGGGAACAACTAGGGAAAAGCAGAGTACCAGGAGAAGCATTTTACAAAAACGTATTACAAGCAAGTAGTTTGGATATGACCAACAAAACCCAAAGTTAAGAGACTGTGGGCACAAAAGACAATTAATTGACAAAAAATATTTTAATACATACTTTCTCAATACACGAGCAAAAAAATGAGTAAGAATTCTGATATGATGCCCATGTAAGTATTCCTGTCTCCAATGGAAGACCTGGCAATGTCAGTCTCTTGGTGCTGTCTTAGGGACTGTGGACAACACAGAACTGAGCTTCCCATCATGTACATACAACCTATTCCTGAGCAATTCAGTATGTGGGACAATGAAGCCTGGCTCATGTAAATCTAAAAAAAGAAAAACTGTGAAACAGAAGGCTGCAGAACTGAAAAAATTATAACTGAGGTCTAAGTAAAATAAGGAATGCTAAAGGATGTTGAGACAGAAATTTTAAAGACATACCAATACATACAGTTCTTAAATACAAAATAAGACCTTACCAATGTGCTGCTCATCAGATATCCAGTATAGTATATAAACCACAATGATCTATTCCTCCATTTGAATAAATTTTACATATTTGTAGGAGCCCAACAGTACTACTATAAATTCCATTCACATATCTGTTGTTACATTTCATTACTTATGTTAGAAATCTGAGCTTATTTTTAACAGGATCACCTATTTTAAAGGCAGTGAATTTTTCTGGCCTAGAGCACTCTCTCGGTGTGTGTTGTAAACTTCCTTAACGTACAGTTTCATTTTTATTGCAAGAAAAAAAGACATTTTCCCATAGATAGGGAAATACAGAAAAAATATTAAGATATATTTGATTGTAAGTATTTTCCCATACTTGAGATATTTAATGTCTATGTTTATCTCATATAGACACACACAAAAAATCACAAATCACAGAATCCCAGCTGTAATTTTTTCCTGTGTCCAGTATGAAAATTATGTGCTTGCAGACATGAAAGTGCTAATAAAACTATTGAAGAACTAAACACAGATTGCGTTGTTTTTTTTTTTTTCCCCTCTAGCAACGTTTTTTCCTTAGTTTACGTGATCTAAACACCATTAAAAAAAACAGTCTACCACTTCAGGCACTATACATTACATCATGTATGATCACCAGGACACTCACTTTTCTGCTTTGCCAACATTCTTCTTCAAAACAAGGTTTTGGAATCCACAATTTGACAACAGCACAAGTTTTTATAGAGTAAATATTATTAAAAAGACTAAAATCTCAATTTACCTTTAAAACTTGAATTTATAATCATGCTATTCTCTTGATTCCAAAAGGTATGTGAAAATATGCTAAGAGCAAAACCTAGCTACAGGACTACACGAAAAAGCTGTACAGAGCAGATTGTACAACTAAGGGCATGGATGCAATCTTAATTCTGCACTCCACTCCACCCTTGTGAAGACAGGACACCTAAATAAACAGCAGCAGTGGGACTCCAGGATCTTGCAGAACACAGAACAAGTACAGTAAAGATGAAACACAGGTAACATAAAATGGATGAACCTCCCCATTAAGTCATCCTTGATAGGATTACATTTACCTCAAACTTGGGACCACTTTGTGATTTCTCTTTCATTTAATTTCTATTAAGAGTGTTGATATCTGAAAAAAAACCCCAGGGCATATTCAACTAGTACACTGCTTGAATTCAATTTGAGGCATCACTGAAAGAAATGGTGATCTAATTTGACCTTTGCACCTAAGTGTTTTATTATGTCGGAAACAATGTATTAACAGAAGATATTCTGATTTATTCTTGGCTGTCCAGGAAGTAAAATCTTCAATTACCCTCTTTGTGAAAGCATTATAATACTTTTAAGCAGCAACGCTGTGTATGTCTTAGTAAAATTTTATACTTTACAACTTTGATACCTGAACTACTCTTAAAATTAGCTATTAAAACTAATTTATTTAAAATTAGTTATTTAAAATTAATTGAAACAGCATTCTAAAGTCAAGCACTCCTTTTCATAAGAGCAGGAGTATATGAAATTTTAGTGTAATCTTGCTGTAAAGAAAAGTTTTAAAAATAGAATTTAAACAATGCAGCCCTTCTATTCATTTGAGCCAACATTTTTTGAATTTTGTGTCACTAGTTGTTAGCTAGGTCCAGTAAAAATAGATGTTCTTTAAAAGAACATGTGTTTTTATTGGTTCACTCCAGGGCTCTAAACTGCCAACAGCTGCAAGTAAGAAACTGAATTTCCTTCTAAAAACATATATAAAAATACTTTTTGGAGCACAGTGAAGAGAAGACATCATCCAACTTGGTACTGACAAAAAGGAAATGTTGGATGTATCCTTTTAAGAAAGCTGAAAGCTAAAGGAAGTGTTTAATTTCAAATACTATGTCTAAATTCTGTTATCGCAAACTTGTGGAAATCTACGTTTGGGAAAACTTCAAACAGACAATATATTTTGTGCAACACAGGTTACCTAAACATCGTATCTGAGGTTTAATTGTGCCCTTAAATGCGAATTCTCATGAGTTCAACACTTTATGAAAAACAGGCTGTTAATTGAGAAAACTGCTTCTCTACCTCAGATACTTTGAGTACATCAAGGAATATGAGAGCAGTGTAGACACATGTCAATGAGAAAATGTCTTGATCAGAACACTAATTACTTTGCTGAGTAAAGGATATTACAGCCTCAGAAATGGTAATGTAATTTTATAAAGGTATCACACAAACAATTTACTAAGAATTAACTTTACTGTGTGGTCTACTGTGTGCACTCAGAATTCTGTAGCCAGAGAGGCAATACTGAAGGTAAAAAAAAAAAAAAAAACACCCCCAAAACCAATCCTGACAAAGGTTTCCTCTCTTCTTTTAAACCCACACATTTGTTCTGTCTGAAGGCATCTCCCCCAAAAAGTTTCCTACCTTAGCTAGCCTGATTCAGATGATACTGTACTTGACAGACAGCGAACCTCGTTAAGCTTACTCCAAGTGTTCCTTGAGCAACCATCACTGCCCAACACTAAAATTGTCGCTACAACATCATCCATTCCCAGCAACAGGGACTCAATCTTCTCTTTAACTCAATTTCCACCATGCAACTCTTCTAAATACACTCAGTCTTTTCAAACAAATACCTTTGTACCCAGCACAGGATATATCACAAGCAGCTAAGAAACAAAATGAAAAACAAAGCAGGTAACATAACAAAAGGATAAGAAGAGATTCAGCCAGGAAAGCAAGGATAGACAGCAAGTAAATATATTCTTCCATCTTAAAATGTAAACTATTAGGCTACTGTCAAGTCTTTTTAAATGAGCATCAGGTAACATGATTCAGCAGAATGAGGATGTTTGTGAGAGTCACTGGTTCAAGCTGCAGTGGCTGCTGACCCCTTTCAGTGACTCTCCAGGTGGGAGTGTTGGAACGCCACAGGAAAAACCCAGGCAAATTGCAAAAAAGAGCATCTGCTAAAAGGGACACTGATGGAGAGGTCAAGAAATGGACCAGGAGAATATCACTGAGTAAAGTCCATGAGGCCCACCCAGAAAGCAACTGTTAAAAGACAGCCCCAGTTTCAGTTATACAAAAGGAGTAAAGATGGTTTACCTTGAATCAAGTATTTCAGAAGATAGAAAAATCAATGCAAATAACCACTTAATAGTGTTTGGCCTTTACTAGAAAATGAGGTTGCATTAACATATCAAACATAACTTTAGCACTTGTATAAACAAATCATCTTTAACATGCTGTCAGCTTTTCAGCATTTTCTTCTTCAACTTGTACCTGTAACACGTTAACACAGTGTTACGGTGCCTGCCACATCTACACAGATTGATGAGTTATTTTTTGATCGTTATTTAACATGATTCTTCAGTGAGGTGTCCTCAAAGTAAAAAGCTCAGACATTGCACAAAAGTAAATAAAAACCTGCAAGCCATTGGAGAAATAATATTAGTAGAGGCAAAGAGGAAATACAGCAAAGCATTAACATTGAGCAGAGCAACTCCCTGTCCCCAACCATTTGGTTACTGTGTAGTTTGTTTGTATGAAGACAACACCTGTCCCAGAGGTTTCATGCAGAAGCCTGTTTAACTCTGCACTACTTAGGTCAATCAGGCTGTTCAAGTGCTTTCAAAGAGACACAGATGTTTTGCTACACCAGGCTCCCTCACTTTCATGTCATTGAACTAGGATGGTAATGTCAGGTGAATTTCTCATTTTGTATTTCAGCACAGATTCGACCCAGGAAAGGGTACTGTGACACTCCCTGGGTCACGAAGCAACAGCTAAAACTGAACATAACAGAAAACCATAACACTTCCTTACTACAAATGCAGTCCTGGTGGCTATTTAATCCTGTTACATCTATATTTGCTTTTAATATTACTATATGGCATATAATATTTTTCATTGCCTTTCATTAAAAGGAATCCAAACTAACCTCGCCTGAACTTATGGCAATATGCTAGGGGGAAAAAGTCAACACATTATGCCATTTACATGCTATAGAAAAAGGAAAGCAATTGATTTGTTTCTGTTATTACAGGTATGGGGGTCAAAGTCTAATGAAACAAATGTACTAAGATGAGGCAAAATTCTGCACAAAGTTCTTTCCTGAATTCTGAGTAATATTTGATTGTCTTATTCAATTAGCACATACAAAAGATAATACTTCATTAGAATACATTTGTCCATCCAAAGTCCTTATCAAAACGTGCAGTGCTTACAACCTTAAGAATCGGCACTGGCACAAACACACACGAGTCCACTGAGGAGCTGGCTGAAGAAAAGCCACAGTGCCTAGATGGAGGTATTGCAACGTGCTTGTTCCTGTACAGACCAGAGTGAGGTCAGGCTGGTGAGGCAGGTGGATCTTTGGTCTGATCTGATCACAAGTCTTATGAGGCCTCCCTAGCTTAAAAATACATAACCACAGTCTCCCACAAATAGCTTAATTCTGTCATTAAACTAAAGGTAACATATTTTTATTCAAGTCACACAAAAATCAAAAGTGAGTGCTAAGTCACTCACTCTGGGTCAGCCAGTGCATAATGACTTGATTGCATATCAGCACCTTCACTTCAAACAGTGAGTACTCTGCCACATTCTGTGGACTTTTATGCATGAAGACCTTGCTGAACTGGAATTCTCAATTACTGAAGTAGTGTGAAATAAAAATAGCCTAGTTCCTACTGAATAACTTGGGAAAATGGTTTATGTTCTCCAAATTTTGGGGAAGTCGGAGTCCATCTGAATGGCAGAACTATTTTCCCACATGCATTTTTTTCCTTTATGCATTTTAAGCAAAATGCTTATGAGCAAAGTAAGTGGCACACCATATATTGATGAAAAATGCATGAATAGCATTGAAAGATAAATTTATGGGGTACTGAGATCCTACTACTACACAGCATAATATTTTCAGGAGTGATAAAGTGCATCTGTGTTTTGAAATTAGTTAACATATATTCATTGCAGTGAACAACTGAATTACAAATAATTATTCCAGACACCAGACACGAAAAAGACAAAGAAACAGAGCTACTTTTTCACCTGTTATATTTTTAAGTCTTCACCTGTGGAAACCTGAATACAATAAATAACCATGTGAAGCAAACGAAAACAATTCAACTGATTCTTCTCTTAGCTGGTTATTTTGTTCACCTTACTTTGTTTATAATCATCTGTACTTCAGACTGGCTCCCCGCTCAAATATGCCAAATGGAATGCAAGTGCTCTCACTTTGACTGCCCTTCTTCTCCCTCCCCTCAATTTTTTTTTTTTTGAACAGTCTGCCCCTTGTCCCAAATTCATCACAATTTCTGGAGAGGCAAACATCTTGCGCCACTTGGATGCTATACACTCTTTCCTCTGCAGACAAAAATAATACCAAAGTCATCCAGTCAAAACACAAACCAACCTTTGGTGTCACTGTGAATTATGTACTTTGAACTGCAGATGTTTGGAAGCACTTATATAAATAGAATTTATCCTTTTTCTTCTAAAGTAATAGTTTAAAAGAAATACAGTAATAAATTAGTTTCTACATAATAATCACTATAAAAAATTATCCATTAAATTATAATTTTGAATTAAGGTTTTCTAACCTCTGAAAAAATTACTTCAAAGTTTTGGCAAACCATCAACAAATGTGTTTGAATGATTATTTATACAATGCCCACCAGCTTAAAACTACTGGAATTTCAAGAAAGAAAAGTGTTTTTGTAGAGTTTAGGCCTCAGAAACACATGCATTTTTAATATTTATATTCTGTTAGTAAGAGAAACACTTAAATGTAACCACTTCCTTTTTTTTTGTAGCAGTGCAATGGTGTCTTGCTTCAAAAAGCAACAAAAAGAAATGCATCAAAATACAAATAAAACATTTTTGTTTTCTTTGTCACTATGAGCCAGTTGCAACCTGTAGCATTAAGGCAGATAATATGCTGTAGGCATGACTAGTTTCCTCCTACCATTCCTTTCCCTGTCTATTTCTGAACACTTCAAATGCAGCAAAACAAGTTTTCATTTCTTCTCATTTTAATAGTTAAAGGAACAGTAAGTGCACAGTAAGACATTCAGAAAATTTAGACAAGAAAGTTTAACTGTTTACACCCTTCATGTTAACCATCTTTACACGTGCAGCAATTCCACAGCACTGAGTAGCACTATGATACTTACCCACCCAACTGCATTCTCTACATATTCTTACTTCTTTGCAATGATGATATTTCAAATATCAAAACAACCCTGATCTACTTCTCAATGAGTTCAACACACACAGACTTTCCTAATCTATGAAACTCATTATAAAAATGTGCAAGAAATAGAGAAAGGAGAAGGTGGTGTTCTTGAGCTGTATGTGATTCACAGGTCACTCAGGCAGGGTTCCTGTGCTGGCTGTGCACTGGATGACCACGCCTGTGCTAACAGGGGCTGCTGACAGGCTCCTGATCTGCAGGAGGAAACAACAGCAGGAGCTGCCGAAGCCACGTAACTGGGTCACCTTCACATTTTCCTGTGTCCATTGCATATAAGTTAACAAACCTACCTCACCTCCGAGTTGTTTCTAATCAAAACACAAACCTAGTAACCTGGAGTCAAACATTTATTCATGAGGCTGTACTGGGTCTGAAAGTAAGCAAAAATGCATTAAACTAAAGTAAGAGTGTTTTTTTCCTAATTGCCTGTCATATATAAATAAGCAACTTCTGTTTTACATCAAAGTCACATTATTAATTCAATTTTTTAATTTCATGCCTATAAGTCTAATAAATAATGTATAAACTAAGCATGTAAGCAGATGAGTAGTACACAAGTAGTACGCCTGCTCACGCCCCACTGCAGAGTTTTAGAAATACTAGACACTGCCACAGTACAAGGAAATTATAATTCACGTGTCAGTGTGTTATATTCAAAAGCAAAGGAAATTACCAATACTCCCAAATAATTCAGCAAATGGAAAACACTAATTAAAATTTTATCATAAGAGGGAAAGAGCAATCAAGAGCCAATATTCTCTTTTAAAAGTAATGACAAAAAAAAAAAAAGTAATCTTGACTGGCTAAATTCTAAATCACTGAATAAAGGTCTGGAAGTATATCAGCGAGTCCAGCATACAGATACAAGAGATGATTTCAGAGTAGAAACTTCTGCATAGAAAATAATTCAGAGTAATTAACCTCAACATCTTTAAAAACATTTAAAGAATAAAATTACACAGCACCCAAGAGGTTTTGGAATAAATTTGCAATTAATGCAGAACATGCATTAATATACTACTTACATGAAAACCAAGACCCAAATACCCTGCTGACTACCTGAAATAATTTCTACTGTGGTTAAGTACTATGTAGTACTGCAAAAAAGGTCCCCAAGAAGCAAGTCAAAGCATCTGAATATTAAAATACTATTCTGATGTTATTTTATTTACAGTCTTAGTATGCATTTTTCAAATCAATGCAACTCTCAAGGATTATGTGTTCCTAATGAAAGGAAGGAATGCAAATTTCAGAAACCCATAAACTATATTTTTTAGTAATTAAAAAAAAAAGAAAAAAATTTCTCTTCTTTCATTGCTGAAAGAAGGAAACATAAGTCTTCCCTCTCCAAGTTCTTTAGTTTCTCCCTCCTTCAAATGCACCATCTTTCTTCCTTTCTTTTGCATGGCAGAACGTACACATAATGTACACTCCAATTCTCAGTTCTCATCTTGGCCTGTGTAAGGTTCACTTCACTACACCACTTCAATTTTCTCTACATTTTTACTTCACTTTTTTTTCCCCATACATAATCTATTTATTACATGAGTCTTCTCAGTAACTCTTCTTTAATCACACTCATAATTAATCATGTTATAACTTTTTATAAACACTGACAAATCAATTTTTCCAACACTCAAATCAAGTTAGTAAGTAGTACTTTCTGGTTTTGTGGGATGACAAATTAGCATAGAAAGTTTAAGAATCTTTATCAACCAACAAGATCATGTCAGAGCTGGGATTACAACACCCCAAACCTTTGCTTTATTGACTTGACCAAATGACACGGAGCTATTGCTTCGTGTGGCCACATGTTTTGCTGGTTCCTCAGAAGAGTAGTCAGCTCCATTACAACCAGATGGCCTGTGGCCAAGAGACAGCTTGTCAAACATCTGACAACACACCGTGACAGAAAGCTGACAATTGCTTTTGTTTAAAGCCTTTCCCTCACCCCCACTTAATAATCTGCAGTGTTGGTACTTGAACAATATATATAGTAGAATAGAGGTAGTGAAAATGTGCAAGCTGTATGAAAAGGAGAAATTTTAGAAACAGCCTAATCTTCACAGCCTAATCTTCCAACTAGATCTAGAAATCAGGAATCTGATCTGCAGATATAAGCAAGGCACTCAGCTGCTGACAGAGATTATGGTTTTAGAAAGTACAACCTTGTTTAATTGAATGTAACTGATATTAGTTGACAAGAAAACAAAATTTGGTAAGCAATCTGTCATTCTAATGAGCTGGTTTTCAAATAATCTTCAATGGATTTTTATAAAATCCATATGCAAACAAGGCTATTGCCGAAACGTTAAGTTGGCATTTACTGCACAAAAGGACAGGAATACTTCTGGTCCATCCTTAAATATCATCACATTTATCAAGAAAACAGTAGCATGGATCACTGTATAGATGGCAGAGTTTTAAAATATTTTTATTCTGATATTGTAATCATGGTATTTGAGGTGTACCTTGTAGTACATACTGTCTGTTTGTCCTGATAAATTTTGTACTCTCAATTGAGCCATCGGTTGCTTAAGCGGCAGTTCTTAAATATTTTCTGGTGTATATTATGCCCATACAAAACTTGTTTAACATGTAATAAAAGCTACTTTAAACTAGAGATTATTACAAACTAAAACACCAGCTAGGTAGGTGAAAGCACAAACCTCTCCAGATACATCAGGGACAATAGACACTTTTTGAACAAA
This sequence comes from Pachycephala philippinensis, assembly GCA_013397055.1. Lineage (NCBI taxonomy): Eukaryota > Metazoa > Chordata > Aves > Passeriformes > Pachycephala > Pachycephala philippinensis. The sequence goes on from VWZT01016190.1 coordinate 138,699, forward strand.
TGACCTGAACCTGTAGTATTTGCTCTTTTTCCATGGATTTTTAGGAAACTTCAATACTGAAGTATCTGAAAGCAATATTAATGTCAGTGTTTTAACTATCTAAGCATAAGGGTGAAAATGAAGCAGCTAATTACAAATCTTCAAATGTTATTGTGAAAAGAATTTGTGTCTCATCAATACAGAGAGAGTAACAGCACATATAGCTAGGTAACAGCAAATATATAAAATTATGTTCCAGACACCTTTTCCAATTTGTGGAATGAAAAAGTGGAATGAAAGTAATTTTAAAAAATCAAGAAATTAATCAGCTTTGCACAAACTTTAAATAAATCATAGATAGAATACAAAGGCATCCCACAAAGAAAGATTCAAGAAAGTAAACCAAAGCTCTGCAAAACTAAAACAAACCCACACATTTAGAAATTATGTATTTCTCAGCTTTGGTAACACAGAGAAATGCCTGAATGTATGATTTTGGAACATGAATAAAACTTCGCAAATATTAAATAGAGGTTCAGCCTGAAGATTCTATCTCTGTAACAAAATTTAGCTTTAGCTTCATTGATATGTTTTACAGACATCGGTATAACTAGATACCCAAATAGATGCACCCTTCTCAAGTGGGCTGATTCTGCAGCTTTGAATAACAGTCACCTACAAGATTTCAGATATGTTACTGAAAAGTAGAAATGCTTAAACCTAAAATCAATTGCCTTTGACATGTGCAATTACCAACACTGCTCTCATCCTGGCAATTCCATTCTTCGTGTGTAGAGGATAGGACACCCTAAGGGGGAAAAAAATTAAGAAAAACACCAAGATAGAAGAATGTTATGACAACTTCTGAAAGCAAAGTGATAGGCCTGCCTGCCAAAACAAACAAAATGGGTAAAATGCATGACTGCTGCTGTGAAGAGTCTGGATACCATAGAAGACACTGTATATGACATAAGGAGAACATGTAAGGAGAGACACAGCTGCTGGCTGGCCCTACAGTAGAGGGCCAGCTGACGTGACTATTCAACATAAGGTATTAACAATAATTTTGCTGTGTCTTCCTGGACGCTGGCACTGGATGTTCCCCTTTTCACAGTGAGTCTTTCAAGACTTGTTTTTCAGACTAAGATTCAGTTGAAATTCTAACATTTTGATTGTGAACGGGACCCCAAGCAATGAGGGTGAAAAAATGCTTGTAGCTTAAGACAGAAAAACTTCGTCTTAAAGATGAAGGAATTAAACTCACAGAGAGGCCTAATGTTCACTCCCCTACTGAACACAACACAGTGGAGCACTTTCAGGAAAAACAGAGTAAAAATTATTGTTTCCTAATATTGCTGGGATCTGTAATACCACCTCTGAAATAAGAAATTCCTCATCATGATTATACAAGACCTGAAAGAAATCTTACCTATTGGTGAAAAGTCATCTCAAGAGACAATTAGGAGCAAAGTGTTCATAGCCATTCTTTTGATAGAGAGCTTTACTCTGTTTTTTGCGGTTTCTCTAATCTTTGGTACTACTTTTGCAGATAGCAGAGAAAGATGTTACCGCTAATTAAGAAATAAGCAACTCACCATAATTGAAAGATGACCAATAACTGTTGCACAACTTTGGTTAATATACTTAGATTTACATGCTTATAGCTAGTAATTAATTAATAATAGGTAATGTTAAAATTCCTCTCTCTCTCAAAAGATAGTTATCACTTCTATGTTATTAACAATATAAAGCATAGATTCATAAGTCTTACTGCATCAGTATTTTACACCAATTAAATACCGTGTAGTTAGCCACTTGTATTCTGTATTTCTGATAACAACTCCAGAACTGAAAAAAGTTGTAATACTTGTATGATTTAACACTGTTCTTCATCTGCAACTTTTCTTTTGTCATAGCTACAAGCATTATTCTTTCTAAATAGTCACAGCTTCTGAAGAGTCTTTAAGTATTTCTATGTATTTGAATTGTGTAATTTAAAGAAGTATTAAAGAAGTAAACTATAAAGCAAAATGATATTTTGTGCTGCATATTCAACAATAAATCAAAAACATGGCTGAAAAGAATGACAACAAAGCATTAACATCAGCAAGCATTAAAAAGTTCCCTGACAACAGCATCTTACAATCACACGCAGACTACATGCAATAGGAAAGCCTGTCCTTCATTTGCAATAGAGGGTAATGGAAGCTAAATTTTTCTTGTTCTCAAGCAACTCAGCTTGAAAAATAATTAACAGTGAATAAACAGAACATGGAAAAGAGGCTAAATCCTAGATACTCACAATCTGAAGCACGAAACAGTAAAGCCATACAACAAACAAATGTAGGCATACTTGGTGAACCAGACAAAGATAAGTTAATGCTACTGTGAAATCTCTCTTTCATAAAGAGAATATTGATAGATTTTCTTGTTCCTTTTTTTTTGTCAGGAGCACTACATACTTTAAACCAGAATATTTCATCAAGCCTAAGGACTTGGAAAAATTGATTAACAGCTTCACAACCAAAAAAAAAAGTCACAATGTTCAGACCAAAGCAAGAAGGAAAATTGCTATTTTGGTAGTTACTTGATAATTTAAAAACAGTTAAAAATCTATAAAGAAATTGAACTAACAAAAACATTTTTAAGTCCCACATTTCAGTCACAATCATCTACAGTTCTGTCAAAAATGAATAATCAGCTTATCATCATCACAGTAATTTTTCCTTACATCCTCTGTTATTGCTAGACCTTAGCTTCCTTACTCATCTCCTTTCTTTACAGCTTAGCACATATGCTGAATCACAAGGATGACTGTGGAGGGTATTGCAATGCTGGAAGAGAGGTCAATATTTCACCTCAGGGACTCTGGAAATAAAAATAAATGAAGTCAACAAAAAGTAGCTCTATTCATTCTTCTTAGCTCCATGTCCCACAATACTCTTAGTCAATTACTGATGTTGTAGAAGTGACAGGATCAGCAATATAGTTTGCCTCCTATTCTTTGAAGATATCTCCACTGCACAATTAAATCCAGACTTTACATTCTGTGTACCATTTTATTTGCAATTTATGCCACTAGTTTGAAACCTATCTCTCCTTGAAGTTCATTTACATCTTGACGACAGGACAAAAATCGTCACCAGAAAAGTCTGCATATAAAGTAATCCAATAATTTTCAATGGAAAAATCGTATTCAGACTTTTTCAATGGAAAAAGCCTGAATACAAACATACTAGACTACTTTCTCCAAGAATATTGATAGCTTTTACTTCCCTATTTATTTTAATAAATCTCATTCTCTTTCTTAAAATCATCTCATTTTTATCCTTAATTTCATGTAGCACACAATTTGCATGCTACTTTGCACTTTCTCTACTTACTATGCTTTGTTCTGCAGCATGGAGTGCTATCTGAGAAAACAAACTGGATTCCTTTTTTGATTTAAGCAAACTCAAAGATGCACTCCAGGAATGCACCTAGTGCATTCTGATACAAATGGTATTCCATCCATAGGACTTGACTACAGCTAGCTGGACAAAAAAACCAGACAAACAAAACACCCCAAACCAAACCAAACCAAAGAAATGCCCCCCTCCCCATTCCAGAAAGGGGTTAATGTGGATGTCGGATGCTGAGAACTGCTTCATACTCCAGATCCACCACTATTTGTTCACACTACTTGCTAATACAGGCATAACAAAACTAAATCGCAACCTATGAACATTGAAGGGTTGAGTGAGAAAAAGCAAGTGAATGTGCAGACCAGGCATATTAGTCTTTTCAGACTCCAGATTAACGATAAAAATGAAACAAAAAAGTCTTCATTGTTGATTTTCAAAAGAATTCATATGCAAACTCATCTATGTATCCAAAATAACAAAGTAATTTTGCATAAAGTTTCCTTAGAAAGTTGACTAAGGAAACCAGCTTTCCATACAAAGCACACAGCTTTACTTTTTTTCCAATTTTTAAGAAAATCCAGCATTTTATCCAACAAGTAACCAAAGTGAAATCTGATTCAACACTCAATACCTAACTTGAAACTGTAAAGTGTTAAGCATCACGGAAAACTTACTTAAGGTACCTCTACAAGAGTTTTGGTACCTATAAACATTATTGCATGCACAGTAATACTTCAGAGGGAATACTGTTTGAATTCTGCTCTTATCACATTGGAAGTTTCCTCTATGGATTGCTGCTACTGAAACAGGTGATCAATAAGCATACAAAATGTTTTTCCTCTCTTTCGTCCTAGGGTTTTGACATTAAATATTTAAATTAATTCCAGAAATTGGCTTGAAAGTCTAAGCTGTGTGAATATAAAGCTTAGAACCATGATAGATGAGTCAAATAGCAATTAATGGAACAAGCTTGCATGCAAATTTATTGGCAGTTTCAAAGGTGTGAGGAGTTTCTAGATACTGAAGAGAGGATGAATGTTCAACTGGAAATTCATTAAAGTTTACAATTAAAGATATCAAGCTTGATCATGCCCTCAAATACTATGCAGACATGTATTTTCTGAATTCTGCACTACACACTGTTTGCAGAGGAACAACAGGTGATTTAACAATGCAAACAATGATGTGTCTCCGGGCATCATTCAGTCAAAACCTTATGGCTTCAAAAAGAAGAAATGCAGTATCAATTAAAATTTTGCTTCTAAAGCTCAAAAAGAAAAAGCGTAATCCCTCTCTTCAAGGAAACACTGCATTAACATTTACATATTTACTCACACTTAGCATTCATGGACTGAATACACAAGTTCAGTATAAGAGCTCCTCAGGGTAATTTCCTTCAGATCCTCCTCTCCCTCTACTGATGACCTACCATCTGACCTGCACTTCAAGCTGCAAGAAGTATTAACTCAAAAAATACAAGACCTAATGCAACCAAAGCCTCACTGAAGTCTAAATTGAGGAATAAGCTGCAAAATACTTGCTTTCACTAGTGAAATTCCGACTCCACTGAAAACAAAGAGTTTCATGCTCTATTAACAGATACCTGCCTACAGAGAAATCACAACCTCTGTTACATCACTGTGAGAGACAAACTGACGCTACAAACACAAATTTGTAGTGTCCCTAAACCTTCTCCTACTATCCTGTTTGAACATCTCACCACTCCTCAGATTTCTTAATGCTTTAAAAACTGTGAATCACATACCCTTACCAAATTAAACAGAGCACTATGGCAAAGATCAAACAGGTGTTATTATTTGGGGGGACATTCCACACAAATCAGAAAACCCAATGTAAGAAACCAAGAGGATTCTGTTTGGCCAGTTTCCTCTCTATTTAAGTCTCCAGTGGACTAAAATTCCTACTTCAGAAGAAAAAAAAATACTTCATGGTCTTCTAAATGCAGCCAAATATTTAACTGAATATTCTCCTGGAAAATATTCATGCTAAAGCCAGCACAAATATATCCAAGGTAGAGAGTCAGAGCACACCTAATCATCATGGAAAGTAAAGAATTATTATATGTTTTGAAACCGTGTTTGTTTTTAGAAAAAGTAAGTAGCCAAGTAGTGAAGAACCTGTCCTTTTCTGAGATGCAAAGGATTCCTGATGCTCTTCAGCATCATTCACAATAATTTACTCTACGTGTCCCAAATACAGCAATCACTGGCTCGGTTTGGCGCTTGGTGAGATTCACTTTTTATTCTGAGAAGGAGCAAAGAAAACACAGATTTAACCATGTTCAGTGTATCATGGACTTCCTAAAACATGGATTTAGTCAAACTTTCAAAGGATTATCTTTATTTAGGTACAGAGGAAATGAAATGTGTCATTTTAAAGCACTATTGCAATGCAATGCAATTAAACAGACTAAAACTAATATTGCTAATCACAACCACTGCTCATATAACTTGGCTTTTTTGTGATCTCCCTTCAGGATCCCTTTTACTCAGTTACCTCCAAAGAAGAGACATCTGTGAGCTCTACCTGAGGCCACTGATGTGAATCCCAATAAAACTGACAATTATTTCATCAATCCCTCTTTCTTTACTCCCTGCATTCACTGTGCAATTTTTAATGTTAAATCTCAAATTATTTTTCATTTTTAATCTACTCTATATCTTACTTCATATCCCTATTGCTTTCTCTCAGGACTTTGACTAAATTCACAGGGCAAAAGGGATATCCTGCAGACAAGTGTCCTCTCTCTGTTTAACCATCCTGCTTGGCAAGGAACTTCCCCATGCCCATTCATCAGCTACCTCTCAGAGAAAAGAGTGAAAATGAGAACAACAGCAACTTGCTGTTGCCTTCCCAAAGGAAACCAGCCATTAGAGTGAATGAGCATGGTTTTTGGATCCTCAAAGTACAATAAACATCCCCTTTACTTTTACTTTCCTCCTGAAATAAGCCCATGACCAAAATCATCAGTACTCAACAGCAGCTGCCTGGCTCATAGACAACTATGAATACAGCATCCTACCTCTTCTTTTCCTGTTTCCAAATATCAGAGGCAAAGGGAAAAGTAGGGTAAGCACCTTGACACAGCAGGTAGGAGGATACCATCAGATGTGTTCCTGCCAGCCAAGAACTTGATTAGCATCCTTAATCAAGAAGTGCCAAAGGGTACAAAAACACAGAGTGTAAAACCAAACTGCTAATCAAAAGTACAAAAAACAACGTCCCAAACTATGTTTTGGCTTGCAAAGGGATCACTTCTGTCCCAAGAGTCATGAGGCATTGTAACCTGTCACCCAAGTATTCCCCAATTAAGGGTCCAAGATCTGTAAATATTTTTTTCATTTACATTTCTTGTTTTTAAATTTCATACAGCTCTTGGGTTTACTATCTCAGTAAGACCTGTTCACTCATGTGTGCTGAGAATGCCTTAATACTCTGTGAATCACAGGTAACACAGAGCTCTACACACTGCTTGGTGTAAAAGGAGGAAAATTGCTTTAGCAGAACAAAAACAAAAACAAAAAAAAGCTAGCAAGAAGCTGACTAGTTGTAAGCACAGACATTTATCAGTTCTTAGTCATTAGTCGAAACTGATAATGATGGGAAGTCAAGCACAGTGCATCTCGTCATTGTTTTCAGAGATGATAAAGTGCCGCCTGCTGCCAAACAGCGCCTCAAAATGGAGAGGGATTCTTTAAATTGCTTCAGATGAGCAACTGGGTGCCTGCCAGTTTTTTACATGAACAGTCATAAGCGTGTTCCTGCACAGCAGGATGTGGTCAAACTATTCAAAGCTGTAAAACCAGGTTTGCTTGCCAGTTATGTTATTGCTTCAAGATCAGTGTACAAGAGATGATACTTTGCCAGCCATGAAACCACTGCTATTCCTTAAGAGCAAATTATATATCTTTAATATTTAAAACACTTTATAGAACTGACTGTTACCAATTAAAAAACTCCCACATTTACAGAATTAGTTAGGACTGGAAAGATATCAAACACACAATCTCCTAATCTCTTAATGAGCTTTAAAAAATCACTTCCTTCAAGCTGTACCAATTAAAAGGTCCCTTTTCTTGTCTAAACCAGAAGAAAAGTAATTGTAATGACTTAGTCAAGTCTTCAGCTGCCAACCCTGTAATGATATTAACATTCCTGTCCATAAGGTGTGATGTAGCTAATAGGTGGCTGAGACATTGTACTGTATTGCCTCCTGCTGGAAACCACTTCTTTAGAGTATTTTATGAAGATCACACCATGTGACTATGCCATATGGAATCTCTGCTAAATGTCTGCCACTAACTGGATTACTCAAGCAAGAAAGATTTCTGAAGAAAGGTAAAACTGTATGACGATCAACCGGACAAATAAGTTTTTTCCTTGAATGGGTTAAGACAAAACTGAACGTTACAGACAAGAAAATGATGTTTTATTTCTTTCAGAGGATCAGTCATAAAACACACCGAAGATCCTCAGTATCACACAATATCTGTTCACTAACAAACATATCTTAGCAAATACAAGCAAACTGTTGAGTTTGTTTTTTCAAGGGGGTTGATACAGGAGAAGATGGATGTCAATGTTTAGCCATGCTTTAGTTGTTTGTTTATTATTCACTTGAAAATACATACTAAAAGTAGTATCAAATATTTGAGTTTATACCATTTCATTTGTTTTCACACATACAAAAAGTAGTTTGCATATTTGCTCAGCAATCTAGTGAAAGATCTAAGATTACATACACTTGCACAGCTCAATACAGTGATAAAAGTGCCTCAGTTTGCTTCCTAGTAAGAAGCAATGTTCACGTTGGAAACCTCAAAAAACACACAGCGGTTCTTGGGTGTTACAGCTAGAAAAATATTTTCATGGCTTTTCCAACACACAGACAGTGCTCTTCACTTTTTGAAGAATAAAAAAATTATTCAAGTAAAATTCAAACAGAAGAATCACAACGAACTAATCATCAAGTATGCTGCAACTGCAGTGCAGTTAAATGCAGCTGAGTAGTAGCTACTCAGTAGCAACCAGAAAAAGCATTATAAAACTGAATTTAAAAGACTAGTTGGAAGTAATCTGTATTTACCTGGTCATAGGAAATACATAGTTTATAGAATGTCCATTCTCTAGAAACGTCACATATTCCTCACTTGAAACCAAACCAATGTGTTTGAGTGGTGAAGGCTTTCACATTATTGTTTCTTACTCCGAAAAATCAGAAATCCTGTAAGTTAGCCTCCAAGAGTGAGACATTACTTATGTTCGCTGTGCTCAACTGTCAAATGCCAGGCTATTGTGAAGAAAATCACAGCGAAAAGTAACAGATGCAGCTTCATTAAACACAGTCAGTCCAAACACTTGCTACTGTGTAGGTAGTTCTCTGTCACATGGAACCAGCTACGGTGGTCACTCAAATGACATTGCTGTCTCCAGCACCACACAACAGCAACCAGGAACAGAGCAACACAGTGTGTCATTAAACATTCAACCTCCATTGCCCAGTGACCTATGAACTTTACAAATGTGTTTTCCAGAGGATAGCCACAGCCTGATAATGGTTTACTCTATTTCTGCTTCTTCTCAATTCCCCCCTTCATATTTGATGTTACTTCTGCAAAAATAAAAAGATTTTAACTTGCAGATGTTACGAATGCCTGAGGCAACCCCAGATCTAACTTCCAATAATTTGCATTTGTTATGCTAAGCATATACATCCCCTGAATTATATCTAGTCCCTTTGTGGTCTAATGCAGAATCCCTCTCCTATTGTTCTTGCTGTTAGCACTGTAATAACTACTGCTATTGCAATGTTAACAAAAGACTACTAATAATTCAAGTATGGTACAAATTCCCAAGGAATCATCAAGTGAGAAACACAGGTTGAAAAGGCAGCTTCAATTCCAAGGACCTATTTTCTAGATTCAACAGTAACAGCTGTAAAAGCATCACATATTTGAAAACACATGATGAATAGTTCTATTAATAATAATTAATTTAAAACAACGGCGGTATAAATTGCTAGTGGTATTACAACAGTACAGCTTAAAGCCAAATATTTAAATTTTCATTTGCTGAGGATTTATTATTCTATGAATTTATTTTTTCAGCTCCAGTATCTACTTAACATTACCTGTCCTTTTTGCTGACATGCCTAAAGTGTCACCTAAAGTGGCTTTGCTAGTGGGGACACTTGAGCCATTACTATCTAAAATAATTATCTTTATTAATTTTCAAGCTGTTTACTCGGAAAATATTACCTCTTAAACAGGCAGCTTAAAATCAATTAAATGAAAATGTGTATTAAAATGCCTGACAATGATATTCTTCTGACATTCATAGAAATTTTATGGTCCAACTATGCCTGAAAGTCCATTTCAACAAAGAATAAAAAATTGAAAAAATGAAAATAAAAATATCAAGAGATCCTTCTCTTTTGCTGAAAGCTTTCCTCTAACAAGCTGCTCACTCTTCAAATGCCCTGTGCAAAGAAGGAAGAACATAAACTTTTGGAAGGGCTATTGGATGTTTCCCAGTAGCTGTGCTGGGAAACATCTTAGCAACATTATTATAAAAGAAAAAAGTAGACTGAGAAAGTAAAATACCACCATTAATACATTAAAATTTTTTGCAATACATACTTGACAGACACACAAAATATTTTAAGCACCAGGCAGATGGGGCTTTCAAGGTTAAAGCACTAGAGAATGCAAAGACGGTGACTGAAAAAAGATGTGAAAATTACAGTGTGTTTAGAGAAGGCACTTTTATCAGAAGACTTCTCAATAGAACATAAATTCAATTAACATTATCAATATCATTAAAGATCACAACCTGACTTTAAATCTAGTAGAAATCAGTTAGATGTGGGCCAACTTTGGTTACTTACATTAAAAATCAAAATTTTCAGTATTGGAAGAGTTAGACGAAATTTCTTGCCTGGCATAAATACATAATGAGCTTCATCCAGCCTAAGATCTTTTCTCAGGAGATACATTCCCTACTTGGACTGTTCCTCTCTACAACTTATTCCTATTGAGTTAAAATTCTGTTAAAAAAATGGTGGGTAAAAAACCCGAACTCAAGCCAAAAAATGACAGAAAAACTCTTCCATGAGATGAGAAAAGCAAGGAGACTCTCTTTATGGTGAAGAGAATGAAGACAATTACTGTTCTGTCAAAATAGGAAATTGCAGGCAATGAGTGATCTGAGTAGAAAAAAGAACTCAGATTCTTTCAAGTCCCGTAGTAGATGGGTAAGACTTTGAGAGTCAAGGACCACATGCTGATTTTTATCTTCTGAATGTGAAGCAACAAAGGGAGGAATTGCTTGCATTGTTGCATGTGGTACTGCTGTCTTCCTTTAATGTATATTTTTGCTACTTATAACCCTTTATAAATCCTTCAGTCCCAGTTAACTGTCATCCAATCCATTTTACCAATACAGCATACTGCAAAACTAAGCCCTTAATAGCTTTTTAGATTGGTCAACTCACTGAAAACTGTTTTGTTTTAGAAAGAAGACAGATAGTAAAGAAGTGCAAACAATACAAACATAACTTTTCTCAAGAAACACAGTGATGGCATTTTAATGGGCACTACTACCATGAAAAAAAAGTTGATCAGCAATCAGACATTTACTACAAGGGCTCTCCTGTGAGATTTTCAACAGAGAAAAGTAAATGAAAAAGTTTTCTTTCCCAAAAGTAAAACAAAAAAACCCCAAAACCCCCCAAAAACGAAAAATAAAACCAAAAAGAAAAAAAAGAAAAAAAAATTTGCTCATGTGTGATTATATACTTGTAGAGACTTACTTGAGATAAAGCAGCATCCCGTTGTTCGATTACTGCATTCATTTCCTCAGCTATTATTTTCTTTTTACGTTCTTTGGTCCTGTGTATTCGGTTCAGAATTATAGCTCCATTCTTCAGTATATCTATCCCTGTGTCTGCATTGTTTATTCTGTTCAGTAATTCCTGTAATGTCTACCAACAGCATTATATGTTAGTCAGACATGAAGTTTTAATATATTTTATTTAATATAGGGTTTTAATTAATAGGCACATGTGAATTGTAAATTGACTGAGTGAAGTTATTGAATTTTCATATTGCAGCAAAGATGTACATTATTAGTGTGTCAATTCTTCTTTTTCCCACATCTTAGTTCTTGAAACCCACTCAATTGAACTTAAGCCTCTAAGATATAAGACTGACATCAAGAAATCTCCTCAGAGAATGGCTTACCATGTCATTTTCTTCAGGGTTAATATTTTCTAGCCTAGAAAAAAGGGACACAGAAAGCCTGATCAGTAGCATTTCCTTAGTGCAGCAAAATGAGTTCGCTTTTTAAATCTTTAGAACCTCAAGTAATTTCATTCTACTAGTCTTTAGAGTCAACCATGACACTGAACATATTAAAGTGCCACCTGCTCGACTCCATCTTTCAATAATGCTCCATATCTTCAGCACTGACTTCAGACTGTTAAGTTATTAATGTTTACTGCTATATATGACTACAAGGATCAATTGTTCATATGTGCTTAGATGAAAAAAGTTCCCCAGTGATAGAAACGACTGATGCTTTCATTTTATTTATTTCTGGGCTTACAACTTTTACCTGATGTATTTTTTTTTGTTTTTACTGCACCCCAAATGAAACAGAACATGACTTTTGTTGATAGGGTTTTTTTCATTTTTAAGTAATTCTTTTTCCACTTCTTTCTTCCAAAATGACGGAAAAATCCCAAACCAGTTGAAGCTACTTTAAAAATATTTTGATTTTATATCTTGCATAAAATAGGAAGCTACGCCAATTCTCTGCAAGGCCCTTATTTAATTCCGGAACAAACCTGCCTGCACTTTCCTCCCTTTCTATTTCAACAGAACATATATTGACCTGTCAAATACAAAGATGATACGAGGAATTTAGTCATACAGCATTGAACACTGGCTGTGCAAAAGCAGTAAGTGATAGCACAAAAATCTAATAAATGGGATAGTACACATTTTATTTTACCTAAGGTTAGTTAAATGGACAGAGATCTCTTTTCTGGAAAAATGAGCATATTAAAGTTATCTTACCACTCCATTGCTACTTGCTTTATGGTGACTTCTACTAAAAGTAGCCTATGATATTTTAAGACAGATATAGTACCATTAAACATCTTCTAAACAGCAACACTTTTTCAACAGTGCTGTGACATGTGCTGCTCCAAAGCCATGATTTTAGCTAGCAAACATCATAGAATACTTGACAGCACGCTATCGCATTTTCCATTAATTTTAGCAGATAACAGTACATAAGGCATAGTAAATCAACCAGTATAGAAATTAAGTTTTTAAATTAAAGAGAAATATTTCAGAATATACTCTCAGTGTATAACAGCTGGTATATTTATATGGCATTCACAAGCAGTAACTACTCCAACATATTCAGCCAACACTAGAACCTAAAAAAATAAAAATTAACTTTTGCTGGGTTTGACTTGTATTCATAAAGTAACACAAATAATAAAATAACAAACATAATAATATTAATTATATTATTATAATAAATTCTCAGAACTGGATCCTTGTAGAGTTCCTGCTTTAGGCTTTTACATTGTTCTAAGTGCCACTTCATGTGGGACTTAAAAATGGATCTCCAGCTAGTTTGTATTCACAATGAAAAGAACGGTATTTGTCAAAGTAAATTGGCAGGACTGACCCAGCTTCTCCAGAGGACTTCTACACTGCTCAGAGTGCGGGTCAACAAAATCACCCAGCCAGCCAACAGGCTGGGTAAGCAGGACACCTTAGGGAGAAATGGGAGTGGGAAAAAGAACATGAACTTCTGCCATAAGCATACCTTCAGCATATTGCTGCCACAAGGGATCTGTCTGTAGGTATACAAACACCTCCTTAGGTGACAGTATTTTTTAAAAAGTAGCATCCAGAGCTGTGTATTTGCCCTGCTAAGTCTCCTTGTGCTGTGCATAGACAATGAATGAAAACATCATGATTTTAAACAGCAGTAACCAAGGATTCCTCCTCCCCCATTTCTAAACAGATTCTGATAACATAAACCCTAGGGCCAACAGGGCTGAAAGAATTTTGGTTGTTACAGTTAAATAATGACAATAGAACTGCTCCAGCTGCTAATTTAAAGAAATCATTAAAGCATTTGATAAAGGTTGGCAGGCTGTTCAATATTACCCTCTTGTAAAGTTCTCTGATTGGAATAAGTCCAAAGCAGATGGAAAGAGTGACCTGTGCTCTAAAACTTGATGAGTGTGGCACAAATAGCCAATGTTCTTTATAAAAACCCCAAACCTCTATGTGCTCCACATCTGAGACAGAGAACTTGACCTTTTGAACAACCACCATAAGGAAGGAAGAAAATACCAAGGGTGGTAGTTAGAAAAGAAAGTTGGTGTTCTCCACAGAGAAATCTCCTATGCCAGTTCTGAGACTGTGAATGTCATCAGGGTATCAGACCTCTCTATAAAGCATCCAAAAGAACACCCAAGTTGGATGACAGACAGTACAACTGCTGTTCTCTAAATGAGAGCAATAAAGTGTAATAGCTTGATTCCAAACTATCAGTCAAGGGAGTAACTGACTCTCCTGGGAACAAGTACTATTTTGGCACGACCAGTGTATCCAGTGCTTTCTGCAATGACATGCTTTTGAGGAAGTACTATGCATGTTCTCTGAGAAACAGAATTTCTTCTCTTTTCTCATACTTCTGCTTAGAACTAAGTCAGTTTTCCAGAACATGAGTGAAGCAGACAGAAGTGGCTGAAGGGAAAACAAGTGAAGGCATTCTGAGGGATTCATGCGTGTCAAGAACTGCCACCCATGAGTCTATGGATTCCACTGCAGAAAAAGCAGCAATATGTCAGAACCCCAAAAGTCATTGACTAGGTTTGTTGAGCAGAATAATTAATTTTCTGCAGTACTTGAGTGCTTTAAGATCAAAGATCATGAGTTTATGCTAACTATTTATATACAGGATCATGTGATGTTTGGAGCCATACTAAACTTTACTCTTGGAACATACAAGATTAGAAGACTGGCAGAAGAAATTGGAGACTCAAGTAAGGCTCACAGTCATGATGCCTCTTACGGGAATTTAAAGTACATCTACAATTTTCTTAGAGATTGCTGTTTAAGGCAAGACTTCAGATGCATATGCACATATAATGGGCTCCATAGAGATATTAACAAATCATGCACTAATTCTTGTGGGTATGCAATCTCCTAATCTTGCTGCTGAGTCATACTTGTGACAAACAGTGAGGCTGTGACAAACTCTAGTAATCTGTAAATTCTACAGAGTAATGGTGGACAAACTATGTGCAGATTATTGAAATTAATTTAGATAATATTCTCTGGCCTGAACTATAAAAATACCCAAAAGAAGATGACTGGTTTTCTGCCCTAAAGAGAAGTGTTCTTAGTAGAATCAATTATTTAAAACATAATTGCCTGCCATTTAGTTAACTAACAACTGCACCTATGCCATGTAGTTAACTAACAACTGCCATGAAAAGCTTGTTTGCTTTGTATTTCTCGTGGCAGAAAGTAAGAGAAATATCTCAGCCACTCTAGTCTTTGTGGAACTACCCTTTGGGGGACTAACAAAGATGATAACCAAGATGATCACAACTCAGAGGGACAAGGATTGTATGGAGAGGCAAACTGTAGCTTCAAAGCTGCCTATATCCCAAACGGAGAAAGAAACCACTCTTCATAATTTTCTCCTGACTTAGTTCTGTTTAACATAATATTGCCTATTTCTGTTGTGTTAAGCTGGCATACATAAAAATCTATGAACTATTAATTGTACACTTATTACCTTACAAACTGCTTCTACACTAAAGATGAGAAAAAAAGCCATATATTTTTACTATGTCACCCATATCATTAGTAGAAATTTTGCTGAAGGAAATGTCTAGTGGGCTTAAAGGCTTGATTGATTTCCTATATGTTGCAACTTTTGACTGACATTCTGGTACTCTGTGTCAAAAGATCCCTATAAAATGTCACATTCATCTTATTTCTCCCTCAATAAATCAATACCAAAGCTTTTGATTATATTTTTAATTTTTGTGATCAAAATTATTCACCTTCTCTCAGTCTCCAGAGAAAAATATGGTTTTACAGGATGGCTAACAAATTAACCAATAACACATTAAGACTAGCCCAAGTCTATTTTATTGCACAGATAATAATGTGCTAAGTTTTCCTATAACCACTGTTGAGCAGTTTATGACTGTCACAGACCGACACAACAGCCTTTTTCCATGGGGCAGGAAATGTATACTTACTCTTTGAGAGACTCTTCTAAACGCTGGACTCGTAGAAATGCTTCATCTCTCTCTTCATTGGCTAACCTAAGCCTTGCCATGACAGCCTCATCACGTTCCCGCTGAGCAGAATAAACTTCTTCTACCAGGGCTGCAAAAGTGTGTTCAACAAACAAGTTTGACAGGGAAAAGCACTATTAGATGCACTTACATTGGCCTTTGCCACCACCTCCTAAAATCAACATTTCTCCAATGACCTTGGATTATTCTGCAAAAGGTCTGTATTACTTCTTAGACGTAACACTAAATTGCTGTTAATTGCTAAAATCAAGACTTTCAGGTAATAAATAAAGTTATGTGTTTTCAAATTCACCCCTATAAAATCTAACAAGAAGAAAGTGATTTGCTGGGCATTCTGAATACTTGCTTAACAGAAAATTCTTAAAGCTCAGAATCATGTAAGACACTAGCAAGTTTCTTCTAGGACACAGAGTTAAAAGTAATCATGCATTAAAACTCCTACCATCAGACTGCTTCCTATCAGGGTGGCACAGTGATATTAAAAATTCTAATATTTTTATAGTCTGTCTCTGGTATCACAAGAGTGGCACAGCTGGCATGTCTCCTTCTCTGCCAAGCCTTTACTTTATTGTGTAATATACTGTTATATTATCTGTTACAGCATACATGGACCTTGGAGCATTAGGTACCAATAAACTAAGATTTACTGTCTATCCTTGGGAGCAAACTAACACCTTCAAGTCATTCCTCATCCTGAGCTTACATTTTCTCCCTGCCTCTCCCCTGTCAATATGTCTAACACCATCTCTGGCACACTGCCAGAATCCTTACCTCGACCCTGCCTCCACTAAAATCTTTATTCATACTTTCATCATTTCCCTCTGCAATACTGCAAATCTCTCCTCACAGTCATCATAAAACCATGAATTCAAAATGTCTAGGGACTTTCAGGATGCTGTAAGACCGCTGTCACTCCAAGACAGAGGACTATATCCTCTCTCACTGGCATCTCAAAAAAGTCAGTTGAGATCTGTAGGTTCCTGAATTCTCCATCCTCCTTGTTCCTTCTAGTCTGTTAAACTGGGGTATAGCCATAGTCTCCTAACATGACACTACAGTCTTTTTGATATTTTGGTATTTATTTATCAAGAACTTTCTGTGTTAAGCCATTGCTGCTGGGCTTCCTTACTCCCTTCAGAACTCTCTGCTCCTCTCTGAACCACTGCTTAAGTCATTAAGATCTCAAAGAAAGGCTTCCTCCCTCTTTACTTCCTCCCTTTTACTAAAAGCCTAGAGCTTTCATCCCTCCATTCTTACCTAAATTGACATAAAGTTTTTTTACCTTTATTTGTTATTTTGCTCTTACTTCACCTCTGCACATTATTGCTCAAAAACTTCATAGTGAAATATAGAATGAAACATTATATTGTTCTTCACAGAATGAAACAAGAGAAACACAGCAGCACACTTTTGTAGCAGCTGTATTGCTGGCACAAAATACATTTTGTCAGTACCAAGAAAAAAGGAATCCTCTTGCCCTCATTCTGGGGAGAATGTCACTGAGGAGTAAAGGAAGCATTTTTTTCAGGGCTAGCAAAAGGTTGCAGGCTAACCACAGATTACATAAAATCAGACAGGGAAAGGCTAAATGTTACTTCTGAAAGTGCAGTCCCCCCTCCCCTTGCAAAAAGTCTGCAGAGGAGCCAAAAGCCTAGGCATCAGACCAGAGCTGTAACAAATTGTGTCCCAACAACAACAACAACAGAAATTCAGCATCAGAAGCACAGATTTTGAAATGTATGGAAAAAATAACAAACAATGATTAAATTCTCATTTATCCAGAAGAATAGTGTCTTTTTTT
Organism: Pachycephala philippinensis; assembly: GCA_013397055.1. Classification (NCBI taxonomy): domain Eukaryota; kingdom Metazoa; phylum Chordata; class Aves; order Passeriformes; genus Pachycephala; species Pachycephala philippinensis. The sequence continues at coordinate 156,271 of VWZT01016190.1, forward strand.
CCTTGAAGATCTATTTCCCCTGCTTGCAACAAGAAGGCTCTGCTTGATGGGGAATTAAAAAACTAAGACAGGAGTAAGGCAGCTGTAACACCGGATTTGCGCTGGCTGGTATCCAGCAATAAGTTTGCAGCACTTGCAGAGAATGCATCTGATATCTGCAAGGTAGGTGGCTCAGCAAGAATAAGAAAAAAGCATATGAGAAAACCTAGGCTGTGCATTTCAGCACACCAGACTTCCACTTGGATTGCTGAGATCTGTGATGGCAGGGAAACCAGTGTCAGAGCACTGACTACCCGGGTAAACTACAGTGCAACTCCTGTGTCCTGACTGGATCTGGGATACACAAGTAGTTTGATTGTGTATGGTAATTATTACCTATCAGTACCTTAATATATTTATTTGCTATAGTTTTTCCAGTAAACTGTGTCAGTTTATCTAGCATCATGACAAAGACATGTCACAGAGAAGCCTTTCCACAAAGCTACAAGTGGAAACACTATGCAATTTTCATAATGAAAACAACTGCTGGAATGAATAGAAAGTTGTCTAAAATAACTGAAGATTTGGCACTTATTACTATTCTGAGGTTAATTATTTTCCAGTTTAGTTAACTTCTTCCAGGCTTCTTAAAGTGCACCCCTTCTGTCAGACCTTAGAAAATCTTCACCTCAGCACAAAAACCCACAATTTGCTGACTCGTGCAATGGATCTTGAACGTCCATGTACACTTAGAGTGACTGTCTTTTGGCATATCTAATTCCCTCTCTGCGTAAGTATAACCAGTGGTAATAATGACTATACAGGCTTTTAAAAAACAGATTATTGCTTATTCGTCATTAAACCAAAGTAATGTACCTGTAACAGTATGAAAGCATTTAGAAAAAGATATTTTTCAAGTTACTTGAGCATCCTGCTTATCTGAAATCTTACCACCCCTGATAGCAGCTCAGAAGCTAATGGCCTTGAACAGTGAACCCTTCCCCCACCTGAAAGTCTATTACAAAACATTGTCTTTTGACTATCAACTATGAAAAGTGACTTAAATTGAGCAACTGTTTCTTGTTGTTTTCATATCAATCCTCTAAATTAAAGCATTGGTGTAAATATCCCAATAACCAGATCCACCAACTGCATTAAAAAATATTTATGGTCACTCTGTATCAATTACAAGTGTCTGGCTTTTGATTCTGTTTCTTAAAGGTAATATTGCAAGCCAATTGTTTAATATTAAAACAGATTAGGGAAAATGTAGAAAATCATGCAAGATGCTTGTATAGTAATCTAAGTTAAAAAAAAAAAAAAGATACTTAGATACATGGCATTTTAATACAACATAGAATACTGACACTTCCAAAAGAAATTACTTATTTTAAAAATACTTAAAGACCTCATCTAACTCATTTTAATGGTCTACAGAAGACTAACTCACCTGATTTCTTTACCAGCCAAAGCTGACTTTAGGTTTGATGTTTTTGTTACCCAATGCCTGTACATTTCTGACTCTTATTTAATATTTTATGAATTCCTTTTTTTCCTCCTGTAGGGGATATTACAACAGTCACATGATTGCAGGTAGTCTGAACATTCACCATTCACACTGAGCAGCAGCAAAGCAAAAAATTTTGTGCCATATCTAGGAAAACATGTGATGTATAGGCTGTCCAGTTAGAGTCTATGAAGGAGTGACAAGAAATTCCTTCATACCAGAAAGAGTAACAATTATCCAGATTATCATCCCTATGCTTCTTAAAAATGCGAGGTGAAGACTGATTGAGAGTAACACCAAGTCATGCTTCCAACTTCCACTCAAGGTATGACAAATCCAGCAAAATACTAACTCCATACTGCCACACTAACTTGGCACCTGATCCAAAGGAAAAACAGATCCAGCTACTTTGTCACCAACTGCTCTGGTCGACATTACAAGGTTTTCCTTGAAGACCTTTTAGTGGCATACCAACCAAACAACCAAGAAGAAACACAAATTCTTATAGAACTCATATTTCAAGCAAGAAAATGACACACAAAAATGAAGTATGTGTAGTCTAGTATTAAGCTAAAACTAATTGTATCATTTACTAATTCATATATATATAATGGCATTCAAGAGTTAAAATATTTACGTTCCAGAGAACTGAATTAAGAAAAAAGGATTATTTTCCCATGCTTGAAAATATATAACAGTACAGCACTACTATTTAGTTTATAAACTTTATTTGTTTTGGAAGAATTTAATAACATCTTTCTCCTTGTAACTAAAACCCCTGCATACTCTAAAAGAGCTCTTTATTTTAAAAGAATCATTATGCTAAACTCATCAATTCTAAAACATTTTTAGTTTTTAGTAAAGAAAACAATTGTAAACAGAGAGCTTTTGTAAGGTAGATAGCTATTACAAAGTTCACTTAGAAAATCAATATAGCATTTTAGCTGGAATTTGCTCATTAAACACCCACAGCTCTAATGCAAATTATGATGGAATGAATAAAGCAAATACATATGCTTCTTTCTTTTTATTAAATGTAAAATCTACTGTTAATTGCATCTGGTATGTCATATAAACTTTTCTCCTTAACTATTAAATGGAAGCTTTTACAAAAGTCATTAGAGATTCTCTTTCTTTGACTTGTATAAATTTCAATATTTGTTCAGTAAAGGTTCACAGCAGTTAAATTACATTAACAAATATTATTAGCTACTATGTAAGCCAACTAAGTAAAATACTTATATTGCAGGTAAAACAAATCAATGGGTGTTTACAATAATATTTGGATATGTCCATTTTTAAACAAGCTTATCAAATATCATGTAATTCTTAGTCAAATGAGAGAGACTCAAAGTAGATTTTTTTATCCCAAATACTCAAATTTGTTTAGTAAGCTAATTGTTTTCTAATATGGGCAAAAGTAAATATGAAGAAGATGAACCATAGCAAGTATGAGTTTACTGAGTCAAAGCAGTGTACATATTTTCTTAGTTGAACCTGATTCTTTTGGCAAACTTATCTCCTATACTTTTTAAACCACCTTTAAAACATAGCAGTACTGAGAAGGTGTTCTGGAAATCATTCTAGTTTAAACAGTGGTTCATGATTTTCCAAACATGGAACTTCAGGGGAAGCAAGGAAAGCACAACTGCCAGGATAAAAGTCTGTTTGCTTACTTCCTAGAGGTCATCTGTGTAAATAAAATAAACTGAGTAAGAGGCAAAAGAGGAAAATGTTGGGACTTAAAACATTTATGGCAGCAGAAATCACTTCACATCACTCATTAAAAAAAGTAAATTGTAATATAGGCCGGATCTTATAAAGAAAATAAGAGATCACTATCCACACTGCTACTGTATTTCAGAAGACACAGTAAATACTATAGCACTGCAATAATTGGTTTTCAAAATAGGTCTGTTTTACAGAAATAATAACAGTATTTTGGACTTTGCAAAGTGTTTGTCATCAAACACAACAAAATACTGCTTTTGGCATTGGATTATGTGGAAAAAAAAAGTGATCCAAGAAACAGTGCAATTAAAACTTTGTTAATAGTTTTTGCAATAAGCACTAGTTATAGTGATCAGTTAATTCCAAGGAAAAGACATGGTGAGAAAGCTTTTTTTGTTAATAACAATGTATTGCTGCAGAGGGTCAGAGTTTTGTAGTTTAAGATTTAGTATTCAAGATCACTGGTCACTGAACAGTAAGTGACTTGGGACTTTCTTTGGCATTGATTCTGATACATTCAAAGTAATTTTACTAGTTACTTGTACCATTTAAGCAGCAAGAAATAAAAATGAGATTATACACTTCTACAAAAAAGGCTCTGAGCATCTTAAATATTCATGAATTGATTAAAATAAAAAGAGTGACTCAAAAAAATTTCAATGTATGATTTGACCACTGTTTCATGAAGGTATATAGGCCTAAGATAGGAGTGAATGTTGAAATGATAAAAAATGAAACAAAGAATATTTTCTGTTTTCTCTCCTTTGGATATGTATATTATTCTGATAGAAAAGTAGAAAGAGGAAAAAACTTGCTTGGCCAAGTCATTCTTAGAATTCAAGATTCTTGTAATGAGCTGCTTGTTTATCCTGCTCAGTTGCTTCCATGAAAAAACTGTCAGATGAAATTTATCCTGCAAGAGAAGTTTAACTGAAACTTTTTAGGGATTTTTGTTTTGCTTTCACTTTGTATTTCTCGGTGGCAGCTATGTGCATGTGAGGAATTAGAGAAGTATACTGGGAAAAGAGGTGCAATGACTACCTGCCTTTTCATTTTCATCAGTCCTCTCATTCCTGTCCACCATTGCTGAATCTCTGATCAGAAGAGAACTTGGAAACTATCTTTGCCATTTCCAGATGGGCAACTATTATCAAATTTCATTTAACCATATGGATATATGCTTGGTCTCCTTACAGAAATACAAACATGTATGTATTTGTTATCCATTCAAATTAGAAATCAAAATCCTCAGAGATTTCCTTCTACTAAATTTAATGACTGCTCACAACTCTTAAATAAGTCAGTCTTATCATAGCCAAATTAAAAGAAAAAAACCCCTGCACTGCTACGAAAGCCTTTAAAATGTGTCATTAATTGGTCTCTGCTTATACATGTTACAAAATGCAGATAATCCCTAGAAATGTTCAAATTCTAAAGCTCTTACACTGTTCTCATTCAGGTTAATGGCAAACTATCAGGAGCTCCAGGGCTGACTGTCAACTTAAAAATAGTGCTGACATGTTCTATTACGAAACAGACAACTTAAGTTCCCGGCTCTTTTTTGAAAGCTACCATTCATTTACTTTCAGTTATGATGTATAGCTGAAAAATTAAATAGTGATAAGAAGATCATAGGAAAACTGCTTAAGAGTTTTCACCAGTCTGTACCAGGAGTTACAGACGAAAAGTAATTTACACCTAAATGTGACTTTATAGATAAAGCAATCTGAACAAACACTGATAGAACACACTGACTTCTTTATTGCTTTGTGTTTGTTGTATGTATTTAGTGCATAGCATTCATCTGCTCCTACATTTCCAATGCTATAAACAGAGTGTTCTTAATAAAAGGCTAAAGTTGCTTAGCGGCAGCTCTGCATAGGGTTTTCTTTGTGTACTCAGATCGCAATTCAATTTAAAAAAAAATAAAGTGGGAAAGAATAGGAGAGAGTATTATACACAGACCCTAAGGCAGTTCTTGTGAAAGCCAATCCCTGTACAATACTTAAGCCTCTGCTTCTAACACACTAAACACAGCTGACTCCAAAATTCAAACCATAATGCTGTTAAACTTTTTTTTCTCAGTGAATAATTACTGATGCCTGAATATTTACTTTTAGGGGGAAAATATAAACATTGCATTAAAGTTTGCAAGTTATAATTTGTCATGTTAAAGGAAAGTTTTGTAATGCCCCAAGAAGTAGATTATTTGCAGGCCTTTTTATTCCTGAATAAAACCCAATTCTTTATGCTCATCTAGCACTTGTTGTGTGGAAGAAAGAAGGGCCAGACTGGTCATAAAAAATGCAGAAGAAACTGGCTCGCTTTTTACATACAAGCTCCACCAATAAATAGCTTAGTAATTGACATTTTAATCTACATCAACTCATTGTATATTGTACTTCAATGAGCTGTATGCAACTTTTTGACAATCAACAATTCTGACAATCTGAAGGTAAAATCACATTGTTTCAAATTAAACTGTTAAAAATTAAGCCAAGAATCTCTCAGTCATGACACCCCCACCTTGGGGTTTTTTGTTTTATAGATGGATTGTCTACCTTCCCATAGAGAGGATTCAAATCCTACAGCTATTTTCAAAATTGTGTTATTTATCAGGAAATATTTTGAAAAGCTATTCAGGATATAGTATTTCATAATGAAGCATTTAATAGGACAAACCCCCTAAGAACTATATAGACTAAATATATAAATAAACTATGCACAGAAAACTGGTTTAGGGAAGTATATGCATTATCTTCTTAAAGTGTAAAATATCATTCATATTTAGGTTTATAAACACCAGAGTTGGGAACTACTGAGTTCTTTTGGCTAAAGCCCAATATTGGCCTTATTTCAGTTTAATTGGAAGAGGATCTTGAATTCATCTTCTCCATGAGATATCAGGAACCTGGATTTCTGTTTGTACCAAAGGTTAATAAGAAATGTGTCTGCAAAAGTCAAACAGCATTAAATACCAAAAACTGATTATTATTCTGCAGGAGTTGTTCTGTCATTCATAATCTCTCCATGCTCCAACCTTCCACAGCTAATCTTTAATGGATGACATGCAGGAAAGAAAAATAACATCTAAAAAGGGACTCTAAAGTGAGCTTTGAAGAAATGGAAAATACTTTTCTTCTGTGCTGAAAGTTATTGCCACCCAAAGTTTATTTCTAGAAAGATTACTTATTTCCTCTCACTTTATGGATATTAAATCAAATTAACTCTAAGCTAATAGCCACCTGGATATTTGTTTTTACTTTTGCTATTAAATCTATTGCATATGCATATTCAGTAATTATTTTTCAAGTTAATTTAGAAAACTTCAAATAATGTTCATGAATATTTTCACACCATATTCAAGAATTCCAAAATACCACAAATGTATATTCACAACATTTTCATAAAAACAGACCTGAAATAGGGACTTCATTGTAAGTATACTGCCACAGTTTCCAAGAGACTGAAAGCTGTATAATATATACCACCATATTAGAAGTACTGCTTTCCTTTTTCCACACTGTATTTCCTATCATTACCTTAGTCTTTCAGAGAGCATTTACAGAACGATAATACAGGTTTCAGGCATCAAAAATGGTGTGAAACCCATAACAGGGCTGGGCTCAATCCTACTGAGCTGACGTTGATTTTAAAAAGTATTAAATTTTGGTAACATTATTATTAGATACTGGCACAAAAAAAAACCCCAACTCACAGAATAGCCATTGCTACAGAAAGATTTAAGGATAAATATTTTTATTATATTTTCATTCAGAATTATTCTTAGTCTCAATATATACTGCAATAGCAACAAAAGCATTCCAAGAGCTGAGGTTCCGATGCCAACTATGGTGTATCTTGCTGCAGTAATGGAACTGTGAGAAGAATAGGGCTTTGATTTTTTTTTCACTCTAGAGAAGTTACCACTATGCTCTGCAACTCTCACTTACACTCAACCAGCTCCTTCCTCGAAAAGTTCCTATATATCCCATTTAATTCTTCCATTAGGAAAAAACAAAGTCGCTTATTACATCCATCCAAAGTGAGATCTGTTCTCTCAGCTAGTTCCTTTGAAGACTTACTCCTTTGCAATGCTTCCATCTTTATTTTCCAGTCTGTCCTCAGAAGATGTATGCTCCTTCCTTTTTCCACTCCCACAGGTGGCACCCACTCCCTTTTCTGTTCAACATATGAAAGTTCTGCACATCCAAATTTCAAGATTTGTCTATTCTTCATACCCACTTCACACGTTGTGTTCCTTGTTCCTTACACTATCCTGGTGTCTGCTCTTTCATGGTGTGTCCTCCCCTTGGTTTTCCTGATGTTGCCTCCATCTCTGTTCTTCTTCATGACAGGGAGTGAAACTAACAGTACCTTCTGACATTGGGTTAGAATGACACAAAATCCAACAGAAGAATACTGACTAAACTGCAGGAATCTATGGCAACTGTGACCACCAGAAACAATAGTCTTCAATGCTTAAAAGTCTGAAGCCAAAACTTCAAATTCCCTAATTTTCTTTAGCCATAACTAGCTGACATAGAGATAGGGACCCAAGGAAGTTTTAAAATCTGTTTTCAAGACTAGCAAAATTTAAAAATAAACATGTTCTGAAAATAAGTTATTTACTGCACACAGTATTATACTTTTTTTTCCATCATGTATATCTTCTGCCTTAATTCTACATTTTCTTCTTTTCTCATGAAGCACTTCACAAATTCACACTTTTTTTCCTCACTTTTTCCTTTGAATAATGTAAAAATCATAAACTGACAATCTTTGGATTATTTGTTTCTGTAGACGGTTATAACTTCATTTCAAAATGCCCTTTGTCTTCACTTTCCCACTCTTTCCATGGAACTTGTTTAAGTAAAACCTGTCAATTAGAGGGTTACCTTTTAAAACAGAATTCTAATATTCCTCAAAGTAGATAACACTTTTATGGTGTACCTTTCTTATGTTCTTTACAATATAATTTTGTGGAGTCACTTACTTATCATAAAGTCAGTACTAAGTAATAATAAAAATGCAAACACCCATATTTACAAGCTTCACTCTACCATGTGTTATACACTGCAGTAATTAAACATTAACCAGTAACATAAAATCACAGCACCATGTGTTCTCCCTTCCTCAAAGGGGATAAGGTTTTCCTTAAACACACTGTCTGTTCTTTATTCGGTTCTGCCTGTCCATTAGAACTCTCCCCAAGGCTTTTATGAGAGAGGCACACATAGGCTTCCACAAATCCAGTTTGGTTCACATAGTTCCAGATTTCAAACCATTTATCCAAACTTGGTAACATTCTTAGAGCTGTAAGACAGGAAGCAAAAAAAACTGTGAAATATTAACGATGCTTCCTTTTGGCAAACAGTTTAAGTAGAAAGGAGCCTCTTGCCCTCTCTCTTCAGCATTTAAAGGATTTTATACTTCCTGTACTCATAAAAGGAGAAAAAAAGGTTATTTTTTAAAGGTCATTGTTATTACACTCTGTAGCTCTCTTTAAAATTTGGTTTATTCTTCCTTTTAAAACAGAATAAGCATGTTAAATTATTATATCCATACTCATGCCATTCTCTTTTGAAGGGAAAAATGTACTTAAGATATCATTAGAAAGTTTAAGCAGTAGTGTAGAAAAATGACCATTTCCTAAGAAGTATTTCAACTGATAAAATGAAGCTACCCGTGACACACCTTTCTTTCCAGGTTTTAATGAGCAATGAACACCTATATCAATGAGAATCAAGTACAGAGGTAAAACACTGGGCAAATATTCAGGAACAAACACAAAACTTCATATTCATACCCAAACAACCTGTATTAGCTTTTGGCTGGTGGATATAACAATGACACATAGTGCAGATTTTTTTTTCTGAAAATAAAGCAAGCAGCTATGTGAAATTAAATAAGAATAACATTATAGCTGTATTTCATTTTTTCCTAATATGTTGATTAGATTTGTCTTTCCCTTCCCCCACCACAGAAAATCTAGGAACTCTCTTTTCCATCTATAATATTCACAGTATACTGTATTCTCAGGAGCTTGATATTAAGTGGAATGTCAGCCATCTGTTTTTCAGCTAGAGAGTTTATTATCCGCTCCATTTTCCTGGAGACAGGTACTCCTCCCTTTAGTACAAATATTTTGGGGACAGCTATTAGTACTATTAATACTCTATGAAGTGTGTGTGATCTATGAGGAAACAATTTTACCAAGCTTACATTTTCTTTCTGAACAAATGCTACAATGAATTTATAAAAGCACTCCAATTAATTTTTTAAAATATCTTCATGAAAACCTTAAAGTATTTTTCATCTACTGGCTACACTGTATACACAGTCACTTTTCAATAATAACAATTCCCAGGTTCATTACATTACCAGTTTCCGCAAGCATAGAATACAAACTGTCTCCATGCTTGTACGTCTATCCAAAGAACAATTAACAACAAATATAAGCACACATTCACTTTCAGCTGTAAACTTAAAAACCTTTCCTTCTGAGAATTCATATACACTTCATTCACTGGATATATGCTGTCATCTGACAAAAATTCATTTTAACTAGCAAAAGAGCAGATTTTTCAAGAACAGTGCAGGTCTCTAGTTGAGGTGAATGTGAGACTATCTCCAAACACAGGGAGGGGGTAGTATTGCTCTGAACCAGCTAAAACAATAAGTGGTATTTGAACTGCTGGTTGAAAGGTAGAGGCACTGGTAATCATTATTTCCCCTTGTTTGTTCAGGACCTTCCAACAAAACAAACAACCTTTTTGTGATTGGATTGACATGGTGTTAACAATGCATTTAATGCCCAAATCAGTATGAATACAGGTAAAGCTCCTACTAATACCAGTACCAGGATGTTAAAGCCATCTATTTTCTAAGCAACTCTAAACAGCCACACATAAAAAAAAAAGTCAAATCTTCCCTCCTTTAGCAAATAAAGCTAACATTCACTAGGCCACGTCATATAGCAACCATGGGTACTGTATGAGCCATACAGCCATCTGTTAAACGCTTGCCTACTGTACCTGCAATCTTTTCTGCAATCTTAGCTTCTGTGGCTCTGTCTTGCAATTCTAAGTCCAGTTTCATTGTCTTCAGCTCCTTGTCCTTTTCAGCCAGCTTATCTTGAAGCTAAATTGAACAAATAGACAGCAAGATTCTTATCTGGCTGAAACTGTCAACCAGTTCTTTCAACCACAATAAAATTGTAAATAACAATTTCTTACCCCCAAAATACAAACACTAAGCATTACAAAAGAAGTTCAGTTTATTCTATTTATTTGTTTAAAGAACAAATGTTAAGAATATCTTTTTTAACATCTGGCTTATTTTTGTGAGACAAGTAGCAATGCACATGCCACTGTTTTTGTTTGGGATTCTCTTCCTCAGGTATTACCAGCTGTAGTCCTTCTTGCTAAGGAAGTTCAGAATTGTATGGAATATAATGTAGGTGGTGTCTACATGAATAGCCTGTTTCCTACCAAGACACTGACATCACAGTCTGAAAAGACTGGTGTAAATGCATAATTTTTCATGTTCTTCATCAGATAGAAGAGTGGTATTCTTTCACATATTGAGGCCTTTCTTTTAAATGTGTATTCACTAAATCTGTTCCAGGACAGATATCTGAGCTTAAATATTCCATGACACTTCATGGAAAGATGAGAGACTGTTAGGCTGTTTAGGCACATGCAACCACAGCTAACACTAGAAGAAATGCAGCGTTCAAGGAGGATGGCATTTTCTCCCCTTCAATAAAGTAGAGTTATCAGGGCACAATAATTATCTAGGCCATATGTACAGAAGCATCAGAAGAATGAGCTCCAGATTTTGTTCATGAAGTCCTGGTCTAGTCTTTGGTCTTCATTGGCTTTCATCCAGGGTGCAAGAATGTCATTGATTAAAAAAGTCAGAGGATAGGTTGGAGGGTTTTTTTTTTATTTCCAGAGAAATAGTTGTTAAGCAGATACTAAGAATCCAAAATGACCGGAAGCTAGTGATTGGTGCACTAAAATAAATAACAAAACTAAATCAGGCACAGTTTAAAATGTATGTTTTGCAAGGCAATTATAAAAAAGCAAATACTGTGATCTGAATATCTCAATTGTACCTTTTTATTTTTGGCCCTTAGAGTATCCAATTCTTTTAAAAGAAATGCAGTTTCTGTTTTCCCACCTAAATCTTCAGCATCATTCCGTACGGGTATAAATTCAGCAAGCATCCTGTTACCCTTTCTTTCTACAGTGCTGTATTTAGGAACAGGAAAAAAAAAAAAAAAAGAAATGAAAAATAATTCAAAAACCTGTTGTTATTCCGCCCCTCTGGAACAAAATGCACAGAAATAAATTAACAAAACTTGTTAACAAACTTGTTAACCACTGCAAATGTATTAAATAGCCTGAAAAATGGATGCCCTTCTACCACTTCTTAAAACTGTAATTCTGAAAAGAATCTGTAAATCTGGAATAGTAAATAAATATCCTACAGTACTAAGGAAAAAAACAGATGAATATAAATTGGCTATGAAGCCTATAAACAGCAAATGCTTAAGGAAAGCAAATATTAAAAACCATTGCTTAACACAGAGCAACAAAGTAAGAAAACATTTGGGGATCAAAGTGATGCTCAGGTTAAAGCAAACCAATTTTTTTTTTGTAGGATGATTCTACAGGAAGTGCTTTGAGAATATCAATAAAAAAACCTAGGAGTTCATCTTGAAGAAATCTGTAAAATGATGGTATGATTCTAAATATTATAACTGACAACAGGAATTCCATACTGCATGCCACTTGGAGTTTTAAAATAACTTATTAGCCATTGACAAGGAAAAATAAGACAAGCTTCAATGGCCAGAAAAATTCTGTCTCAAAGTAAGACTTTGATAAAACTCCTTGGGTATCCACTGATACTCAGAGATCACTCAGATCTCACTTGTAACATGGCAGCAAAATCAGTAAATGAGTGGATTAAAAGGAGAACAAGCAAATATTTTCTGGCTATAGGCTTCATAGCCAATAAGTCATAAGGAGTAACCACAGAAAAGCGATACGTTCTGAACTCCTGTTTTCACTGTAGACATTATTTTATGTGTAATTCACATTCTAGAAAGAAAAGGAAAGCTATTGCTCCAAAGAGTCATTCTCTTAGGTAGACAGTTGTCTGTACTCAGCCACCCCTTTTTCACCTGTTTCCATTGCATTTATTTTCTCTATGGTTCTTTAAGAAGGAAGTTAAGATCTGTATTCTGCAGGCAAACTGTGCAACCTAAAGCCCATTAAACATAGAGAGCATGGAGATTGAAATCAAGAAAGCACCACTAAGTGTATTACACTACATATGGGAGAAAGAGTGCTTAAACTGCTCGTCTTCCCTTCCAAGATCATTCAAATCCTATTTAAACTTTGCTGTGTCTAGCACATTTCATTTAGTACTGTTTCAGGCTGCAAGAGATAGATGCATCTGGATACTCTTGCCCAGATATGACAAAACTCAAACGTTTCTTGTGCATTTTCCATGTTCAAGAGATGCTCCCATGAACAAGTTTGAATATAACTCATCATCATCTTAAACAGAAAGAGGGTAAGTTTAGATTAGATATGAGGAAGAAATTCTTTACTCAGAGAGTAGTTGGACACTGGAACAAGTTGTCGAGAGTTGTGGATGCTCCACTCCTGGAAGTGTTCAAGGGTTGGATGGGCTGGGTCTAGTGGAAGATGTCCCTGCTCATGGGAGAGGGGTTGGAACTAGATGATCATTAAGGTCCCTTCCAACCCAAGCCACTTTATGATTCTATGATCATCTTTCAACCCCTCAAATGTTTTCTCCCTTTCTCCTTAAAACTAAAAATGACAAATCACATTGACAGTACAGCAAGACCGTCACCTACAGTGCAAATCAAGACTGACTCAACATTTCCTGGGTTTTTCTAGATCAAGAAATTTTATCATATATTCTAATTACAATCGATTTGGGCAAAGACAGATTTTGGCATATAACTTTAGGATCCTACATGTAATATACTTGTAGATGGGATGGTTCAACATGCTGACTGCTGTGGGAGGTTAATCTCAGTGTTCAAGACCAGTCTCATTGTCAGTGGGAGTGGCACTGGTGAAAAGTAAGAGGAACAATTTTTGGCTGGGCTGTATGTATACACTCTGGATTATACCTGTCTTTGAGTACAGGATGCATTTCCCTTATGGCATATCTCAGTCACTAATGCAAAAAGGCAACAAGGAAAATGACGAAGTGTTAAGGATTGGGTTTGGCCCAAAAAGTCACTGTTAGATCATAATAAAGATAACAAAACCAGGTGTAGAATCTGCTAGACAGGTGAGGAATTAGAGTATATTCCAAAAGTATATAATAGGGCTTTGCAGCCTTGATGCCACTTTCAAAAACAACTCTGACACTCTCAGTTAAAACTTCATCTTCAGAATGCCTAAGTCACTCAAAACTGGTAGCATGTTCCCTAACTAGTTGGCTAGTCAAAGGCATAACCAGCCAGCTAGTTATACCTTTGTACATCGTGTCATTTATAGAATGAGTGTATATATTTCTTAAGACTGCTATAGGAGGCCATTGCACAGTACAAACATTAATGACAAGAAATGACCAAAATTAATGACGCAATAAAATCTTCAGTCTGTATTGAACTTTTTGACCATATTAGCCTGTCTTCAGATTCCTGTCACAGACTGCTACAAGGTATTACAGCTCCTCATCTTCACTCTTCCAGTTTCATCTGGACTTCACCCTGCCTTATTCCTGCTTCCTACTCACTCATCACATTTCAGGTGCTTGTTGTGCAAAGCCACAGATACCACTAGACTTTCACAATCTGTTTTAACCCTGTTCAGCATGCACTTTCAAAATTCTCTGTAGAGTTCACAATCATAGAAATACTCACAATATGTGATATAAACCATTGCAATGATGGTATTTTCTATGAGTGCTAGAGAATACAGAGGTGAAATGCTGCTCTCCACAAGGGAAGAAGGGCAGATATGGTGAGTCTAAGTAAAAAGCTGACTTACTGATTCTCATGTGGGAAGCAAACTTCCCCATATTTATTAAAAAAACCATATGTATATCGTCAATAATTTGAATCTAGAAAACCTCTATATAGGGATATTTCTCGAGTTTACCTTGATTCTTCAGAACCAGAATTACAGTCACTTAGGGCTCCTCTTTGACTGGTTACTTGCAAATCTGAAAGTTTCGGTGCTTCAGGTTCTGCCTGGATAAAAAATTCCGTGGGTTTTTGAGAATTCTTATAAAACTGAAGTTCAACACCAAAGTCTTCTTTTTTGTGATCCAAGATGTGTATTTCTAATTGGGAAGAGAAGCAAACACATTTTCTCACTTGGTGAATGAAGAACAAACTTGAGATTTCTCATTTGAAAATGGCTTGTTATAAGCATAAAATATTGTAGCAGAAAGGAACAAGCAATTTAGTTTCAGATTCACAACTTCTTCATCCCTTTGCTCAGGATTGAGACCTGTGTTACCCACAGCACAGACGTAGGAATTACAATCCATTTACTGGATTTTTCTCAGGGAAATATGAAAAATTCATCACCATTTCCTAATCCCTCTTCCCCCTTAAATGACTGATTAAAATAATGCTGACTGTAGAAAATTATTTACCTCTTACAAAATTCAGCTGTGCTATAGTGAGATAGGATGAACTTCTGCTATAGAGAGGGAAATTTTCAGGTTATAACTAGACTCTTACTTATAATGAGGTCTCTTTCAAATCCATTTTGGCTACAAAAGGAGTATCATCAAGCTGTAATTAGCAACAACAAATTTAAAGCACCATTATTCATTCCTGGAGAGTGGGAGGTACAGGCTTATACAACTAAAGAACTTGAAGAATGCAAAGCAGAAATTGTGCCAAAGGGAAAAATTATCTGATTAAAATGTTGAGTGTGATAGTTCTCTTAAGCTTGGCTACTAGATATTTTTAGGACATATTTCTCATATCAAGGCATTTAAATGAAAGAAAGATCCACATACCACGAATGCTCTTTCATAAAGTAAGAACAAGTAAGTTTTAATTATAGAATTATATTAAAAATGAGAAGGAAGCAGTCTAAAAACACAGAAAATGGAAAAAAGGTGCATATATTCTTCATTCTTTCATTTAGATTAGTAGAGAACAAACACTGGAGCCTTTGCTTATTTAATCAAGTTACTGTTTCCAAACATTTTGGATAAAATATAGGGCATATATTCTTTGATCCATCTTATAACATCCTCCCCAAAAATAATAAGAAACTGTCTATATAGTTGAAATCAAGTAGAAATAGACCAGAAATACGAATCAATCAGTATCAAGGTGTCATCCTACATGTAAATATATAAGCACAGTTTCCAAAAAAATACTGAAAACTGTCTCTAAAGTGTCTTGCAATAAATTCCTCATGCCTTAAATGAGGAAAGACACAGCCAATGCCACAGGAAACAGCCCAAGGGCCCCAAGACATGAACTGAGAATTGGCTGGAGTCAGTTTAACAACTTCCGATATGAAGCTATGTGTTACCACCTCCAGGAAAAAGTTATTGGTACCCACTGCTCATCTGTATTCTCCACATCCACTTCAGCACAAACTTATTTGAACCCCCTCTAACCATTCCTGTAAATTATAACCACTGATCTTTGTACCAGAGAAACAACAGTCAACAGAGTATCAGAATCTTTGTTTCTGAGCATGTGGGGACCATTACCATAAAATATTTGTCAATAAGTATTGACAAAATACGTGATTGAAATATGTTCTTCATATCATTTCACAGCTAGTGCAGAAATTGAGGCCACAGCCACCTGGATTCTTCAAAAGAATGTACGCTGTTTCCACTGGCTTGGAATCCTGCAGATTTTTGAGCAGAGACTTCCTCTGAAGTGCTGCTACATCTAAAAACTGGATTTGAACTCTTACTCCTGCTTACAGTAAGGAGGAAGGATCTCTAAAGAAACATGTTAAAAAAAATAACCAAGTATACTCTAAGAATCTGACTCATTTGGGAATGACAACACATAAGGGCAAAATTTGGAATCCTCTCCAGTTAGTACTATCTGTAAACTAACCTAGTCTGAATTTCCATACTTGCAAAGCATTTTATAGCGAGTTATGTTTCCCATTTGATTGATATCATAAAGAACTTCCTATGAAATATCCTGTTCACTTCTCCTATATCAGGTGCAGTGTCTGTATAAATGTACTTGCAAATTATACTGTCACATGCTGCAGGGGAAGTGCAATGCTTCACCTGCCATAACAACTTTTCCTCCTCTTCCTCTCCAGGGCATCCACTTATTCTATAAGCTATAAATATGTGAAGTGCCCCAAGCAAAAGTGTGTCACATTCTGTGGAAGAATTCAAGCACAATGCGTATCTGTTGAAATAACCAATGACAGTATTTCCAGGAACCTTTGTTCCTTGTTTAGCACAACGGTACTCAATTTTGGCCCTATGAAAGTTGGAGAAGAAAAATCTCACTCCAGAGTGCTAAAAAGTTTAGATGACATTTTAGGCTGCTTGTATTCCCTTAGCATGAGAGTAATTTTTTCTTCTTTTCACAAATCCTGTTTTGTTAATTTGCTCCTTTCATTCCAGGACTTTAAGAAGAGACCACAGAAGAGTCACTGCAGCTGGCAGAGACCACTGGAGATCACCTTGCTGGCACCTCAGTCGTTTGTATTAGGAAGTTGTTGTCAGTGTACTCCAGCAATTTCCTAGATCACTTGTGCCCTGCTGCTGTCCTTCCAGCAGATCATTAACACCATGCATCCCCCACAAGAATCAGGACCTTTGAACATGAGAGTTCTTCCAGTCCTCTGAAGAAGGCCTCATCTACTTCACTCAATCCTCCTCCATGCCCCTCCCTCTTAGGAGAAGGATCAAGGCAAACACCCCTGGGTTCCCATGCCCTTGATCATCACACCCAGAGCCCTGCAGTCACATGCAATACTTCCCAGGTCACCCCAACAGCATCACTAATGCCTAAGAAGCACATCAGGGAGTAAGAGGGTCAGATGAGCATCGGCAGGCTTTCTATGACATTCTGAATATGAGCTGCCAACAAGAAGCAAAGGTCTCTAGATGACAGGTCAGTTCAGCAGGCAGATTTTTATTTTTAAAACCAGAAGTGAACATGACTGCAAGATGAGGTAAATATCTGCATTAGCAGTGGCACTTCTGCTAAATCCTTAGGCCACGTCAAGATATGTGTTTTGAACTGTAAATTACTGCAGCTAAAGAAAAAAGAGAATTTAGAACAGTACTAGAACTGTGTTGGCATTTATTAATGCTAATGCTGCTTCTCTAGACAACACACATTTGCAGCACACCTTTTCATTCAGATTCAATTCCCTTAAGCACATGGGTAGGACTAAGTAGCATCACAGGAAGGCTGTAAGTGGCATTCTTGGAAACATTAGGTGAAACGCAGAGGATCTGTTTCTTCTCCACTGGCTTTGTAAGAGAGAAGATGATGGCAGCCTCTTCCACTCAAAATTGAAAGCACTCTGCCCAAGGGCATTAAGGTGAGAGGTTTTTATTCATTTAATAAAGCTGTAACGGTTTTTTTTGATCAACATGGGAAATTTGTCAGTAGAATGCTTTGGGGGAGACATTTTGAACATTGCCAGATCAATGGACATAGGAATTAATTTTATTTTTAAAACCACTTTATTCTTCATACAGCCCATGACCCCCACTTCAAATAATTTAGGCCTTGGTACATGGCAGCTTGTCTTGTTGCTAAACTAAGTGGCAATTTTAATCAATGCACTTCAGAGCTTTTCCTCATGCCTCCTGCAAATCGTACTGTGCACTAATTACCAATGCTGCAGACACACACTGGGGAGTAAGTAGCATTTGCAATAATCAGGCTGCACAGGGAACATCAGAGAAAGGGTAAAACAGCCTTGCAGGCTTTGGAAAAAATTATGTAGATTTCATTAAGTGGTATCACCACCGCTGACTCTGGTTCTTGAGTATACTAAACAATATTTTTTCCATATAAAATAGAACAAGTTCAGTAGCCCAGATTAATATTTCACTATAGGGAGAAGCTGAACAGCTGATCTTCTGTATGTATTTATCTTGAATGAATAGCTTGTTCACATTGCGGGAAAGAAAAGCAAATGTTAAGAAGAAGGAATATAAAGACACTAGAATTAAATCTGGGAATTGATTGTGAGGGACGTAAAGGGAAGATAATGCTGTCATGGCTTTAAACAGTAAAGGCAGAACAGAATTCAATGCTGTTAAGCTGGGAGTGGTTAAAAAGTCAAGAAAAAACAGTGAACGCATCAAACTGTGCCTGCACTATTCCTCACAGCTTCTTCTAAGCAATGGGGGATAGGTACTGAGATCAGGGAAAGCATGGCATTAGAGAATCCTGTACCAACAGTGATAAATGCACAGAAGGTGCAGATTCACCTGGAAGACTAAAGAGGCAATAGCTCCCCTTATTATACCACTCAGCATATTCAGCAGTCCCATCATCCAGCAGAAGCTGGGTGGACACCCCCTTCCCCCTGTCTATAGTCTTTCAGCACCCTACTAAAATGCACTGATCAGCTCAGAGGTTTGCAGGGAATCTCCACCGAATAAGTAAGGGAAAACAAACAAAACCCCATGGAACATGCACATAGCACCTCAAAATACAGGACTGGCTACAGATCTGGTTGCAGATGAGTATGGGGACACTAGAAGCCCCAGGTGTCCCAAATCAGCTTCAAGTGTAACAGTACTTACAGCTCGCTACCTATAGCTTACTAGTATTTGCTTTACGCTGGTCTGTGGCACAGACATAGTATGTTCTCATCTGTCTGCAAAAGCTGCATGAGTGAACCCCTAGAGGGATGGCAGTAAGAGGCATAATAGGAAAAAGAGCAAAAGCAGAAAGGAAGAGAATGAGCCATATCCACTCTGGAAGCAGGAGCAAAGCTGACTGCCAATTCAGTAGCTATGACACAGTGACACTG
Organism: Pachycephala philippinensis; assembly: GCA_013397055.1. Classification (NCBI taxonomy): domain Eukaryota; kingdom Metazoa; phylum Chordata; class Aves; order Passeriformes; genus Pachycephala; species Pachycephala philippinensis. Next base: position 175,501 of record VWZT01016190.1, read on the forward strand.
TCAGATTACAAACATTTGAAAAAATGTAGAACAAAACATTGTGCTGCATTTGAGGAAGTGCAACATCAATTACTAAAAGCCTCCGGAATTCCTCCTGTTAATCATAGAATCACAGAAAGTTTTGGGTTGGAAGAGACCCTAAAGATCATCCAGTTCCAACTTCCCTGCCATGGGCAAGGAGGCCACCCATGAGATCATGTTGTCCAGGGCCCCATCCAGCCTGGCCTTGAACACTTCCTAGGACAGGGCATTCATAAATTGTCTAGACAACCTGTTTCAGTGCCTCACCACTCTGTGGGTAAAGAATTTCTTCCTAATATCTAATCTAAATCTCTCCTCTTTTAGTTTAACACTGCTCCCCCTTTTCCTATCACTATCTGCCAGTGTAAAAGGTTGCTCTCCCTTTTTTTTTAATAAGCCCCCTTCATGTACTGGAAGGCTACAGTGAGGTCTTCCCAGAGCCCTCTCTTCTCAAGGCTGAAAAACCCCAGCTCTCAGCCTGTCCTCACAGGAGTTGTCCCCCAGCCCTCTGATCATATTCCTGGTCTAGTCTGGATTTGCTGCAGCAGGCCCACATCTTTCTTGTGCTGGGGCCCCCAGACTGGATGCAGTACTTCACATGGGGTCTCACAAGGGCAGAGTGGAAATGTACAATAATTTTCCTCAACCTGCTTGCCACATTTCTTTTGATGCAGCCTAGGATGCTGTTGGCTGTCTGGGCTGCAACCATGTATTTTTTCTTCTCAGTTTAAACAACAACAAAGCTTCAATGTCTGTGGGGTTTTTTTGTGTTTGTATAATACCAAAAATTTTGAATTTCAAGCAAGAGGGAATATTCACTATCCAACAAAACTATTGATGTGAAGAGCCACCATGGCCCTATACCAAACTAAACTGTTCCCCCTGGAATAATAGGACACACTTCCTATGGCTTAAAAAAAACTTGATTTTGCCTCACTACAAAACACACACCTACCACACTTGCTGCAATAACTATGCATTACTTTAGATCTTCACCTTCATTTTCACTAGACTAATTGCTGTTCTTTATTATTGACTTCCAAATTATCTAGATTTTTTCCTACATTAATAATACTACAAACTTAACCTGATGGCCATTAACTTTTCAAGATACGCAAATGAAATTAGTACTATGGCCGAATATTCCTTTTTGAGCTGAAAATGATGAGTCAACCATTTTGTCAAAAGACAAACATTCATTCACTCAGCTATTTAACTACTGGAACTTCTACCAAACAGAGTGACTGTGAAAGACTCAGACTGCTCAACAGTTTACCCTTTACTGAATGATTAGAAAGCATAAATCCTGAAAATGAGTGGGAACCAAAACTAAAGGCTTTTGCAGGCATAAATATGCAAAGAAAGAAAATGAGTCTGGTGGAAGAAATCTGATCCTATTGTCTGGTATTAGGAACAAGGGTTGGTTTAGGTCTTATGCATTATCAGAATGCCTGTATTTTTCTTTTTCATTCATATTTGAGCTAACACAGATGCAATATACATTATTTACATGCATATGTCAAAGGGTGTTCATTACTTTTGACACATTTCCTCACTGTTTTATCTTTCCCATGATCTACAAATAATTTTTCAGAGTTAATCCTAAGAAAAGGTGCTGTACCTAATTTTCAAGAAGAAATTCCTATTTCTGGAAAACAATTACAAAAGGTCAGTACAAAAATACATGGTTGGTAATATACGCTTTCTCCAAAACAAACAACGTGAAAAAGTGAAGCTTTTGTCTTTGGACTTACAGATTTACTTACATTAGCAATTATTTAGGTCCCTTCAGTGCAGTGTAGTGTACTGAGAACAAGTAACCTGCAACTAAGAGCAAATGGTTGTCCCTTCCTGATGCACTTTTTCTAATGTTTAAAGAAAACGAAGGAAATTTCAAGATGATTATTCAGTAGGACTCTAAGATCTCCCTAAATCACTTCTGTAGCATGGAAGAATGGCAGTCACAGGAACCTGATAACAAGCAAAAACTGAGCTCAGAGTAGTTTTGTAACACAAAGCTAATTCCTTTTATTTCTCTGTGCTCTGCCTAGCCAAAGTACCATGTATTACCTGCCAAACCCTTGGCATAACAAAGAGGAAATCGCCACATAGATGCATTGTACATTCAGTGCCCCAGTGATACATGACCACAGGCTCTGCAGAGAGCATCGTGGGTCAGCTCCGAAGAATGGGGACTATCGACTTACTTTTAAGTAACTCTTACTCATAAAGGTCCTGGATTTATCTCTGAGATAGGATATCTCCTCTCACTTTAAGATACACAAGAGAGATGTTCATTGAAATAAGCCTTGGAAAGAACATTTTTATGGAAAGCCTCACAGATATTTTTTAGGAGATGCATAAGTACTGTGATAGTCATTTTAAAGCCATTGCGACTAAGGCACAGAGTAACGAAGTAACAGTACTGAGGTCATTGAGCCAGCCACGTGTCCTGGTTCCAGCCAGGGCAGGGTTAATTTTTGCAGTAGACAGGAGGGGGCATGGCCAGGACACAGAGATTACTCTATATCAACTCACATCATTACCAGGGCAGGTGAAAGGGACTCTTTCAGGGGAGAAGGGGTTCCTTCTGGTAGAGAAAATGTGGCAGAGGGAGCTGTCTGGTGCTGCCTATTACAGGGGAAGGGGTGGTTGGGGATTGGGGGTGTGGTTTCTGTGTGAATCATTTCTTTTCTTATACCCTCTATCATTAGTATTGTTGCTGTTACTGTTCAGTTTCTTATCTCATTGCTGTTCCCAGTAAATTGCTCTTACCTCAACCCATGATCTTTGCTTTTCGTGCCTCAAATTGGAGGGGGGAGGGAATGGCACATGATTTTATTGGGAGAATTGATTGGAGAATACCATTCCTAAACCAAGACAGCTGTAATTGGTGCCCAGTGGGAGGCATGAAGGGTTAAGATACAACAGATCTGCCCAGAGCGGGTAGGAAACTAATTTGATCTAACCATTTTTTGTATTAGGTCCAGAGCCAGTGGTCACAATGTTGCTGGGGCTGTTCAAGTGAGTGTGTGTATATAACCCTGCATATATTCCCATATGTGCTCCTCATGATGATCTTTTTCAGAGAAGGGAGAGGGATCAGGATTGCTTTGTTGCTGTGCTATGGGGTACCAGTTTATGACACGGTAAGATAAAGGGCAATGAGGGTTATTTGGGATGCGTATTCAGTGTTGCTCTCCTATTCTTACTCAGGCACTGCCTCTGGGAGTCCATTAACAATCATACTCGGTCTGTGGGATGAAGAGGGGGGATGACTTTCCCCAGCTTTTCCCTCCTTGAGACCTGTTAAAACAGCTTTTGAGAATTTTGAATTCCTGCTAGATGTTAAGGAAAGCATGTTCTTGTTGCCATGTTGAAGCCTGCCATGTTTCCTCAGTGCAGTCTACACCATATTTAGAGTCAGGACAGAGATTTCTAGGGAGGTCATTCAGAGATCTGCCCTGAGGGTGGATAGTCATGAGTAGCATAGAATGAGGGACAGAACAAGCCAGTTTTTGGGAAAATTCTATGCTCCAATAGTTTGGCAGTTTGTTCACCCCTGAACAAACACAGGACCCTGTTTAAAGTGACAGAATATTTGCAAGGAGAATGCTGTGGCAACTCCAGAGAGGAGCAATTTATTGCAGTGTGCTGGGCCCTGGCTACACGTTACTGGACACAGTTCAATACTACACAACACCCTCCAGGGGAGGAGTAGGAAAGCAGACCTACAGCCACTGTGGCCTCTCAAATTGCAGTTGAACCAGGGGAACAACCCATGCCAGTAGCAGTAGCCCCTATACAGAAGAAGAAATCCAAGACCATATCAGTTCACTTAGTGAGGGATGAAGAGGCAGCAGGGCCTGAAGGACAGAAGGACGAGGCAGGGCCAGAGATAACCAGCTGACCCCTATCTCTGGGTGAGCTGCGAGATATGCAAAAAGATTTCAGCTTCCAGTCGTGTGAGCCCCATGTGACCTGGATGCTCCAATGCTGGGCTATCAGGGCCCATGATACGAAACTAGATGGTAGTGAAGCCAAGCAGCTGGGATCCCTGTCTTGGGATGTGGGCATTGGCAAGGGGATTGGGAAAAGGACAGAAACTCTCAGCCTCTGTAGGCAACTCCCATCAAGTGTGAGGGAAAGGTATTCTCTCAAGGATTATCTAGTAGCATGCCCAAGCAGGTGGAATGCCATGGAGAAAGGTATCCAGTACCTGAGAGAATTAGCGAAGCTGGAGATGATCTACAGGGATTCAAAAAACGAGCAGTTCCCTGTAGATCCTGATGAGGTCCAGTGTACACAATCCAAGTGGTGGAAGTTTGTACGGAGTGTGCCATCATCATACGCCTACTCATCGGCACTGATGTCAATAAAACAAGAACAAACAGTGCTTCAGGTGATTACCTGACTCTCTGACCTGAAGATCATCTCTTTTCCTCTCACCGACCTGTGCCATGGCTGTGGAAAGACTGCGGCCACATGCAAAAGACTTGAGTAAACTAGAGAGGAAACATTCCATGCCCCACCAGTATGGAGCAGAGTCTCTGCTGCCGGGAGCAAGCACTCCCCTGCTTGAGAGACAGGGTACACACCACAAGGCTACCTGTGGTTTTAAAGAGCATCATTGGGCTTTTGGGATAGCTGCTGTGGAGACAGAAGAAATTAGACCGCTGAATACCTTTCCTGGTGTCTCAGAGGGCTCTGTTCTTTGAGTGTCAGCAGTCCTGAGCGGGCTTGAATAGGAAACCCCAATTGCCCAGGGATTTTAGAAATCACCACTAACTGGCCTGAAGGCAAAAACTTTGGATTATCAGGTGGAAAATGTCCTGGCTCCAGTAAGGACAGGGTTAATTTTTGTAGTAGCCAGGAGGGGACATGGCCAGCACACAGACATTATTCTGTATCACCTCATGTCATGAGGACTCTCTTCTGGGAAGACGGTGTGCCTTCTGGTCCAGAAAATGTGTTGGAGGGAGCCATCCAATATTGTCCATTATTGAGGGGGGGAAGGGTTGTCTATTATTTGGTGTAGTGTGGTGTGTGTTTTTCTCCTGAATTGTTTCTTTTCCTATACCCTCTGTTAGTATTTTTGCTGTTACTGTTTGTTTTCTTATCTCATTGCAGTTCCCAGTAATTTGCTTTCTTCTGAACCTGTGATCTTTACCTTTTGTGGCTCCAGCTGGAGCGGGGAGGGGGAGCTGCACGTGGTTTTAGTGGGAGGACTACATTGGAGAATACCATTCCTAAACCATGACACCACGACAGAAGGAAAAGCTGCAGAAGTCGAAGGTGCGGGATCCACACTGCATCTTGGAGTCTGTGCTACCTCACTGATGGCCCTTCCTGCTCTCTTCTCCTGCTCAGAGATGTCAAATTCTTCTCTTTTCTGTCAGAGAAGTTTTAGAAACTAATATCTACTGTACTTCAAGAACAAAATACCACTTTTACTTATGAATGGCAAACTAGCATTTACACAATCAAAAAATTAGGATTAATTTTAAATAACTGAAACAGTATCCTTTGACACTTCTTTATGATGATAATTTTAATTCACATGACAGGTTAGGTTACAGTATTTTTATATTAGAAGACAGATGTGCAATGTACAATATAAATAAACTTCCTGTAATTTCAATATTAGGCAGAATAAATGAAATAACCTTTTTAAAAATTATATTGAGTAACATTCTAATGCAAAGAACTTCCAAACAATTAAAACTGCTTTAGAAGTCAGTCAGGTGAATACAGCAATGAAATTCAAATACTTGCTCTCTGGCTACAGCCAAGCATTTAAGTTGTCCAAAAAAAAGGAACAAAGAGAACAACATGATCTTATTGCAACTTTGTTTAGCAAGTTATCTGAAAATGCAATAAGAATAACCAAAGCTATATTATATATTATGCATTAATGTTTTGGCTTGTTCTATATCCCATAACACATACATACACAAAAAAAGAAGAGGCTTGAAAATATTTTGTCTGCTAAAATACAGACAAAACTCAGAAGTTTAATGGCTCATTCTTTTATTTCCTAAAGGAATCTAAAGAGAACAGTGACTTCTGCCTTAGCAATATAAGCTGGGGGACATCTGTGTTATTTTGAATACTTCAAAATAATACTTACAGTATTCACCTGTACTTATGTGGAACCCTGGCAACACCCTTCATAAAGAAATAAATTGAGAAGGAGATTAAGAACAGTTGGAGTTATTCTGGCAAAGGCAATTTTTTACAATTCTCCAAGGATTCTGATTATTTTAGTAATGATGTTTCCCTTGCCTGTCTCCCTCACTAAGTCTTTTGTCCTCCTCTTTTGCATCTAAACAGCAATTGTGTACAAACTGTTGAATATTTAAAATAGAAAAATGCTACTCAGTCTTTAAAATATGTGGCCAATTATTATTTTGGTATTCACTGCAGTTAATCGTGATGCATTTATTAATGTGTAAATATCAGACATTTCCTTTGGCATTCCACTCTCCGTTTGCAATTCATTAACATATTGTTATTTTAAAATATTAGTCTCTGGGAAGACACCAGATTTTCACTGGATTGGTCTCACAGTTAAAAAAGCATTTTTATATTCCGAATGCATCAAAACAGCAGAATCTCTCGGCAGATACTAAGTGGGATTCACTGAAACACAATGTTAGTTCTAATGGATGGATGATTGTGTTTGGTCTTTTGAAACTTTGAAGTATAGGTAAGTCTTGATCACACAAATTAATAAATCCTAAAGCTGGAGTTAACAATAACCATTACACCCAAATTCTGCAGCTTAGCCCAGCCAATTTTTCAAAAGGTCAGGTTGTGAACTGGAGAAGATCAGGGAGGTCCACCGCATAGCTTTGTTGCCAGGCATCTCTCGTCTGGATTGTTGCAGGCATTTATTAGTATTCGTCAGCAGACTCAACAAAGCAAACAAGAAATTCAAGCACGAATAATAAAATGAAATGCTGCTATATAACCCTTTGTCATTCAGCAAATATGGGACTTTTTAGCTACATTGTTCCTAAACCTGGGTTACTACTTTAATTTTTCTCCACAGTGCTGACTGAATGAGTATGCATGTGTGTTAAATGCAGAGCTCCCTTAACAACTGCAGGACTGCCATTTAATCTGTTGGTAGATGGACCATTTCCTGTGGGAACTCTAGCTATGATTTCCAGATCCACCAAATAAATCTCAGATTAAGATTCCAAATGAAACCTGCCTTTGGCAGATAAAAAATGTCAAGATGGATATAAACAGTAAAATTATAAATTATCTAGGTGTTGCACGATGACTTGATGTGCATTTTTTGTTTACACTTTCCCTGATATCACAACTATACAAGGCATTCATCAAATGTCACACTTTCATAATACTGGAGGCATCATTAAAACTGTTTGGCTAAGGACCTTGAAGTGTTTAAGCAGTAGCTCAAAAGTATATTTGTGCAAAGTAGAAGAATAAATTTACATATCAGCAGCAGCTCATAAGGGATGGGTAAATATTCTGTTTATCTCTCATTGTAATTCAGGTTAGTTTAAATACAGGGTTTCAGGATATCATTACAGCCTATATGGAGTCATTACATAATTTCCAAACATAGTGTCTGCTGGAGTTTTACTAAGCATGCTGTGTTTATGTTTTCTAAACCAACTAAAAACAAAGTAAACCCTCCCACCCCATTTGTCTTTTGCTATTGTCATATCAGACAATTGCTTTTCACATATAACCCCTTCCATTATCTAAATCTTAATGATCCAGAACTCCCTTTTATCTAGGCAGGGTCATGTTTCCCAATGCCCATTAATTATAGCGAAAATTCTCTTATCCAAATGTACTCAACCTCCCCTACCACACACAAACAACTAAGGCTTTGCTGAATTAACAGTTCTAAACAAAATCCCAGGAAACTACAGCTTTAGAAGTAAAGAAAAATATGGTAATTTTAAGTGTCCAACATAAAAGTCAGATCACTCTGCATAAAGTAGCCATAAGACACCTCGCCCACACACCCTTTACTCCAGTAATCATCTGCTAAAGATGCAGGTGAACTAGAAGTCTCCAATGCACTCCCTGAAGAACCTTTCTTTTAGTAATTTTTTTACATTTTTGCTCTGAACTTAAGCCTCATTCTAGCTGTTATAAAAATAGAAGTAATGAAGGTTTCTAAAGAAGAAAATAACGAAATTCCTCGTGCACTTGTGCAAGGTCTTCTAAAGCTCCTTCTGAAGCACTACTTAAAAATTACTGTGGTAGTAAGTGCTGTTCTCTCTGAAGTACATTTCAAGATATTCTGAAGTTAGCTGCACTCATACTTTACACACTTAAGATTCAAAGTGCAATACTTCAAGGTGTGCATTCTCCCCATCCTCAGTGCCTGCAGCACTCAGTGCAGATAAGGCCCTACATGTTTTGAGCGGACCATAAAGGGTTGAACAAAACCATATTCACAACACTGCAGTGAATCAGGCAAATACTGGATATCTAGTTGTGCTTCTGATGAGGGGTCTTTCTGCATGCAGTCTGGCTAAAAATGTGCTGTATTCAATCACTCAAAATGTACAAGGAAAGAAATGGAATGGAAAAAGGAGAGATGAGAATTTATATGCATGAAGTGGTGATTATATTTACAGGAAAGACCAAGCAGTATTTGGTGATTTTTCAGTTATCATTAGCTCAACAGTTACTAGCCACTTTTCCTAGGTTTTACTCTTACATCATTCAGAGAAACCTGCAACTACACTTGGCAGTTTGCAAGGGGATCTCTGACAGCACACAGTGAGTTTGATGCTGAAAGCACAGCACACATTGAAGACACTGATCAGTTGTGCCACGTGGGTGTAGAGGACGCTGCCTCTCTGCATATCACGTAGACTTTTCTGCATACAAACCTCCCTTGCAATATCCAGGCCTTCTTTCTTTCCCAAGTAAACAGCACTTTGTGGCTAAAAGATGTTAGGAGAGGGAGAACAGGCTCACAGTATCTCCTGTTGAGGCATGTAAAAGAAGAAAAAGACTTCACTATGACAAGTATGCTTAATTCTGCCTCTGCTACAGCCTTGAAAGAGGGGCTTTAGATTTACTTTAGAGTGTTTACAGCTCTAGTGGGTATATTCTGGAGAAACAGGCAGCAGCACCTTTACCATTAGCTGCTTTTTCACCCAACTAGAGCATTAGGTGAAAAACCTTTACAATGCCATATTACTCTCAAGGCTTTCTTTACCCATTCATCTTTGTGTGTGTCAAACTCACACAATAGAAATCCCAGACAAAAAAGCACTTGTAATTACTATTGCAAAAACAAATCCACAAAAAAGTACATTAAAACCATTACGCAACTAGAAGCGTTTTCTACTTCTAATGAGATAGTCAAAGTTACCACAAAAAGATGATTAATTTTACTTAACCTATGCATATGACTACATTTCCTCAACTACCATGAATGTAAAAAACCCCAAAAAACCCCAGCTCATCACCAGATAAAATACCTCCTTTGCAAATTTCCCTGCACAAGCTGATTCTGCAGTTCTGTTCCAATCTACATTATCACATCTCTTTAGAGCTACTCTCCTCTGAACTAGTTTCTAGACACGCAATTTTAAAGTACATTTACAAGCTGCAAGCATTCTTTTGAAGTTAAACGCGAAGTGTCTATATGGATCATAACTAAGAATTGCCATCAAATTCTTAGAAACGAGATTGGTTCACTGACTTACACTTCAATATGTGCTTCAAGTAATGAATTAGCAATACATATGTATTTATTTCTATGCTTGAAAAACATAATAACCACCTTTTAAGAAAGCAAACAGCTTTGCCATTAAAAATAATCAATTTATTAACTTGTCTTAGGAATTTACAAATAATAATCATACAATGCTTTTAATTCTAGAGTCAGCAAAACTCTAATTTTGTTGTCAAAACAGATCAAACAGTACTTAAAATTCTAAGGCTTCTAATTTCTGCCCTGTCCTTAAAGCATGGATGCTTATAAATATGACACAAGCAAAAAAATTACAACAGTTAAAGACTATATAATACAGAAGTCTAGCTGCACCTATTAAAACATGGTACATGATATGAGTCAAATAAGACACAAATTTAACTCCAGCATTTGCACACTCACCACTTTCCTATCCTGGTAACTCTTCTGGAAAACTGCCATATCAAGCCCTAAATGTATATATAAGTAGAGAAACCACCCAATTTCAGGTTCCCTCTTGTGTTTTCACAGTATTAATATTTTCATAGTTTCCATCATGCATGGAAAGCCTGCTGAAGCAGCAACTCTACCCCGATGCAATGTGCTTCCCCACACCCATCATCACTGCAACGCAAAGATATGCACCTATTTGCCAATACAAGTTTATTTTTATAATTGAATACTATTCTAGGTTTTCTAGCTTGGATCCTGAATATTTTTCATTTTTAAGTGACACAGTCCTTACTGGTCTGCTGCCAATGTTCCTGGTACATTCTCTCAAGTATCCTTACAGAGAAATGAAAAAAGGCATTAACCTTCTATTAAAAACTATGTGCGGTGGAGAAAGAGTACATTTAAACTAAATACAAACACAAAATAACCAGATTTGCACACAGACTGCTCTTTAATTTGTCCTAATAGAACAGAATAGTGACAAAGCCTTCAATCCACACAGGGATACTATACTCCAAACAACTCGGAAAGTTAAAAAGAAAATCTCACCTATCAAACACTTGAGATATACTCCTCTTAAACACTACCTTTCTTTCAAGTATTTTATTTTATAACATCTATTAACAGGTTACACATTATCCCACATAACCGCCATAAACCTACCACTTCTCTGTAACTAATAGTTTTTTCTATTTTTTAAAATTCTCATTGCTTGACTGAATTTTCATCTAGTCAGATGAATTTAATCACATAGTTGTTTTACCATCCTTATTTATTGACAAATAATATAATCTCCAATATGCTATAATCAGTATGCTATCAAAAAAATTGAATAAATCTTTATAGGGTTATTCTAAACCTGGTTTTCCAACTTCCAAGTTACAAGAAAGGAACACCTAAATACAGCACAGTACCAGCCACACAAAGGAAAGAGACGAAGATGGCAGAGCAAGCAGAACACAAAATGGTACACTCTTCAACACACACATTTACACAGAAAATGAAAAGTTGCTGTGATTAAGCAATACAATGAGAAAATGCACCAGAATATCTACCAAGGGCACATATTGAACATTATGTTGCTGAAATTGACCTATTATGTTTATGATAAGTGAATGTAATTTAGCTGTTAATACCCAAAGAAGATTCTAAGGAAAAAAAATTCTTCATCCAAACCAGTATGATGACAGATTTACCCATAACCCCTTTTTCTAACTTTCCTAGAAGCAAAAGCACAAAGAATTACATGTCTTATTAATGATTATGCTAAAGAAAAGTGTATAAATTTTACTTTTTTTATATAACAACTTCCATTGGATACATGAATATATAAGTGTTAGCTTGGAAGAAACAGCTGTCTAAACAGCACAAAATATTGACTAGATTCATCAGAAAAATAATACATATGAAACTCAGTAACTACTCAGTTTTAAAAATATCTCTGAGCAGCAGCAGAACATAATTTCTTGCAATTAGACAGAAAATATTTCATAGAGAATCAGTTTCATTTGCCTACTTTGGAAAACTTAACCTTTTGAACCATTCTTAGGGTATGCTGACCCCTAAAGGTCTAAAAACACTAAACCTGATTAAGCCATTACAGGTTTAAATTGTCAGAATACAATTCTCCACTAACTTACACGACCATGACTATTTTTGTTTACAGAGTATATGATTCAAAAACTTTTGAACTTCACTCAGAAACAGCTCAAAATTCCATAAATTAAAAGGGGTCTACAAGTAGTTTATTTTACAGAATAATATAGGTAGAAATTCCTTTACATATGAAAGAAAAGCATCATCTACAAAATGACGCATTTCTTCTTTCTTCTAAACAGACTCTCCATGAGAAACTTGACATTTATTATTTTTTGAGAAAGAATACATTGTATAAAACTCAAAAATAGGAACTATACAAGAAGCTATGAGGCTCTGATATAGAGGGAAATTTTGATGTTAACATACCTATTCCATTTTGGATTTTTTAATCTACACATAGTCACTTACTAGCAAAAATCCACCCTAAACTGAAGGTCTCTTCTTTATGTCTTTACTTTTCTTCCTTCTATATGTTACAATCTAGTCACAAGCCACTTTCTGGCAATTCTCTTCTATGAAGTCAGTCAGTCATGTAATGTACTCTCAAATTCAGTGGGGATTTTCCCCTTAAGTTTCTGTCATGAAACATAGAAGAATGTATCTGAGAACAATTGTGTTTGGTCAACCAAATACAAATACAAAAAGATACTTGCATCCTGATGAAGATGAAAACTCCATCAACTGGGGAAGCTCCAAGTTAACCAAGGCCACCTTTTCCTCCAAGCCTTACCTTACTGTCTAAATTCAGTTGAGCTACTAATGAGAAACTCGCTAATATTAGTAGATGGCTTAATCATACCCTAGCCAGGAGTGAATAGCCAAGAAAATGACTTAAAGACAGACTTTCAGATTTATTGTTAACAATTAAAAAAAAGAAGCTTGGAAAATGAAGTGCAATGTACAGACTAAGAATATAAACAAGACTTCTGAAAGTTATACAAAAACCTTTTCAATAATCCAGAAAATAAAGGTGAAGCTTTAGATTCATGTAGCTGGTCTCCTGTTATTCCAAGTACTTTTAAGGAGCAGTATGTGGTTGAGGTTTTTTTTTTTCTTTTCTTCCAATGTCAGTCATATATCAGCAAGAACAAACACACTCCAGTCACTGCCTAGCACTGGTGCAACACGTGAGGTTCCTTATTAATATCTTTAAAGTCCCTACCTTTTGACCAGTTCTCCATTTGTTCTTCTGAACTTGTTTGATCTGGCACTAAGTCCAGTTTTTGCTTGAAGGTTTCAGAGCTAAAATAAAACAAACTCTAGATAAATAAACTTGAAACAATATAATACACGTATACTTTGCCTTCATTTGACAGAAAATTTACAAGACTAATGATTTTAAGTATTTATAACAGGACAATGAAGTCTGCATACTTTAAAAGTCAGTGAAAAATTATATTTCTCAGTAAAATATTTTTTCTTCACTCATCTAATTTTTATAATTGTTTTGTTCGGCTTTCTGTTGCATATAATGCCTTTGTTGAAATATTTATTAGTTTGTTTTTTTCTTCTAGAGTCTGGTCTTGGAAGTACACATTACTGTGCACAGCCCAAATCACACCAAGCAGTCCCACTACAGGCAACAAGACTGCTCACTTTGGCTGTTATTACAGACGATGGAATGTGCTCCACTTTACAGCACTCTTTCTCTTGCTTTAATTTCCTAGATAAAATACAGGTAAAGTGGCCCATGACCACTCCAACTCTGAATTTGCAGGTCTTTCTAAACAGCTAAATAATGCATCCTAATATTTGCATACATATCGCTTCAGACTATAGCTAATTACACAGTTGCAGTATTTCCTATAATCAAAGATCTTCAAGAAATAACCCTCAGTAAGACCTACAGTAAAATGTTATGCCCACCAGGCATCATTTGGGGTGTTATAATATATGCTCTCTTATGTGTTAAAAATTCAATTATACTCTGTATCGCAAGAGCATCTAAATAAGTTTGTAATCTTGGTAACATAGTAAGCTTACCACAAATTCTATTACTTACTCAAGCACCTTTTTAAACACTATTGTACATAGGACAATTTTTATCTTTAACTACGCAGCTGTTCTTATTTTGTATGTTTCCCCTGCTAAATATTTTTTTACATGTATTACAAAGATACAACACGTGCCTTGAAGATACAGTGGCTGGATTATGAAAACACCCAGAGAGTTGCCATTGTGCTGAAAAATGTAAGAGAGTAAAAAAAAATAAGCACATATTTTACAATTCAAGCAAATTACACCAAGACACATATCCTAAATAATAAAGCAGCAGAAGAAATTATTTTCCCATACAACACCAAAAGAGCAGATGATTTTGTTTTTGTCTTTAAAATTATTTAAAAAAAAAAATTGTACAAACACTTAAAATTCAACGCTAACATACACCAAACATTCAAGAAATACATATTTAGCTCAGATTTGCTGTTGACTATAAATCTGCATGAAAAAAAAGCATAGGATTTGATGTGCTTAGGTCTTAACAAAAAATAACAAGTTCACCTCATATTGCAGAACACTGAGTCCCTTACAAGAATCCCTCAAATGAAGCTGTACGCTTCTTCTTCAATTCAGTGTAACTGTGTTGATTTGAAGTTGGCAATCTTTTCCTAAGTTCCTCATTTACTTTTGGATTAGCTGAAAATATAGAGGGTTATTAATATCAAGAAATAGGTTTCTGTCAATGAAGCCATTTCCCTACATATTGCACAAAAAGGTTCATAATAATTGCAGTATTTTAATAAGATATTCATATAGCAAGACATGAAGAAAATATGGTATTTAATAACCTCTGGAGTATTTTAAAACATGTCTTAGGGCCTTAATGTGTCTAGTAATATACTATTTAAAACCATAATTTTATCCCTCCACAATATACAGTCATTCTTCCTCGCCATTTACCCAGCTAATGAATGCCAGCAATTAGTAAAATGTAATCCCATTGCACAATCATTTTAATGCTTTTAGCACTCAGAAAAGTAAACACCAAATTAATACTGCTCAAGCCATATCAGATCCTAGTTGGAAGCAAGCAATTATAGTTCAGCTCCTCAGGTGTAATTAAATGATTGGAATGATTTAGTTCCATAAATGCAAGTTAATTCATAAGCAAGCAACAAATATACTGGGAGTAATTACAAGAAACATTGACAGTCTAAGCAGGGCATGTGCCTTTCTGTACCTGATATAGGAAAATGCTGCCCTCTCCCGGAAAAAATAGACTATGGCACAGGAAAAATTTATGGCCGAAGTCAAGAGGCTCATTTTACAGACTTTGTCTTCACAGGTGAAATAAGTTCTGCTAATTAATAGGAATTTTCTGGTTTACACATAGAGAAAACGAAAAAAATTGTTGATATCAGATTAATGTCACCTATGAATCAAAGTAAAATGGAAAGATTTTTGGGGCTTCCTAGGGCGTGCCAATTAATTTCCCCATAATTCGAAAAAAATGTTAGGATACAGAACAAAAAAATATTCTAGACACTAAGTATTTAAACTGGTTGCTCTGAACACAGATGCTGCAATAGGTAGCTGACTTGTGCACAACACTTACTTGTTGTTCAAGATGTACCTTTACAGAAGGTACCTTGAACATTAGGTATTTTTAGAATCAAAACTTATTGAATCATCATTATTCGGTGTGTGTTAAACATCACCGTATCAAAAACGATCAGAAGTAGCCATTAAGGCTTTCACACAAGGAATCATCAGAAAAATTGAATATGATTTTTCTAAACCCTTACTTTCATTTGAAGACAATCTGTTAATAATCAATCTGTGTAGTAATAGAGCAAATTAAAACTGGAGTTTAAAATAAAGTGTACTGGCAGGCTGAGACAAAACTGAAAATACAAAATGAAACCATAACCCAAACCCTAGAGGTAATTTTAAATCTAATTTCTTTATTCACTATCTATTCATCCAACCTGTACTAGTGTAAAACTACTTGGACATCATGAAAGAAAGTGAAAATAAAAATAGAATTGTCCCTATTGGTTGAATATAAAATGCAACAGTCACATAAAATTCATAGTTAAGTACAATAATGAGAGAACTCTCAGATATAACTGTTTTGCCATCTACAGAAATAGGAAATGCTTCCCAATGCTGCATATAGCAGAGAAATTGCAGGAAAGCTTGATTCAGAAGCCCCTGATCAATGTAAAAGCCTTAAAATTGTTCTTTACCAATAGCACTTTGGCATAAAAATATTTATTTGTTCCAGATCTTGGTGTATTTCAAAACAAACCCAAGCTGTACACAAATACCTTTGCTGTTACTTTACTTACTGTGGAAAAGAAAAAAATTATTTTAAGAAGTCGTATTATTAAAAGTTTAAAATGTACTGCACATTTGCTTTGCCCTTTGATGTCACAGTCCTATTTTTCTATTCAAATCTTGTACACTGTAAGTTAATTGCTTTTGGAAACTACTTATTATTCATGTAAAAATTAATGTGCCAATGTGTTTAAATCCTTTTAAATGACCATTCATGCATCTTTCTTCTTTAAGTACCAATGAAATCTGTCAAAGATATCAATGCAAGATGGTCTTAGACAAAGTTCTAATATAGATTTTTTCTGCTAACATAAGATTTTCATTTTCGTCAACTTTACTTAAATTCCATTAATTTTTTAAGCTGCTTTTAATAAATTCACAAGTAAAAAATTTTAGGCTCCATAGTCTGTCATTTGTGTTCCAGCTGACTTTATGAATATTAATAACAGTGTTATCCTGATTAAATAGGCTTCATATAAAATCCCTGTGAATCCTATAGCTCAGACATCTCATTTTTCCAACTCTTTATGAATTTGGATTCAGACATTAAACTGGAAAAAACCTTAAAAAACAGATTCAGTGGTACATTGGTGTACCCTTAAGCAAAAAAATAGATGTTCTAATGATTCAAATAATTAAAATTGATAGGACCACATACTGAGATTTCAGGCTTTCTGTACACATGCAACATATTTTAACTCTAATGAAAACATCAACACTTCACAGACAAGGGATTAAGAATCTATTATAAAATAATAATACCTGTCCTAATGCTTACCTTAAACAAACAGATGATATAATCTTAAATCTTAATATATTAAGTGCTGATTTGGAGAAGTATTTTCCAAAGAGAAAGAAATTAGTAGATGCTTAATTACATAGGCATACACATGATATCCATGAACATTCTAATTTACCATAGGAGCCCAGTGAAAAACAGCATTAACTATTACATGGCTCATACTTCAGGAAAACCAACCTTTTCCTTAAGAATGTCAAACTGAAGCACACAGGAAATATTAATATTATCCTAGGAGACTCATGCAGTCCCAGTTTCAAACTGTTAACTTCTTTCCATGCTTATATGTTTGAATTATTTACGCCTATGACAGACAAAAATGGAAAATTAAGCTCACTGCACTGCCCTCACTTTTTTATATAGTGCTAACTGGAATGACTGTTTCCTCATCCATTCAGGGAAATATTCTGCAAAAACACCAATAAAATACTTTCCCTTTCAGTACCTTGGAATATGAATGGATTTTAGGAGAAAAAAAAGATCTAAACAAAATAATGGCTTATTCAAAAGGATGGCATACCAATCCTGGTTCTAATTATTCATCAACACAAACACTTCACAGCAATTAAATAAAAACAAGAGATATATAAAAGTAACATACATCTGCAAGATAGAAAGCATACAGTGCTTTACTTATGCAGTTCCAAATGTATTACAGGTGTAGCAGTATTTCGTCTCTCTGAGGTAAAAAACCCAACCTCTTGGGTGTCTGCAGAATAACTACTATACAAAGGAACACCCCACGATAACTCCAACCCCACAAGAGCACCACAGTTACACTAACATCAATGCTTTCTCTCCCTGGGCAGGACTGAGAAGTCTGTCTTCCAAGCTGGAGTTCAGTTAGTGACTCTCCTCCTCAGGAACAGAAAGACTGTTGGAACCTCTCAGTATGGAGACCCAAAGACTGCAAACCCCCATTCGTTGCTCTTGCCTTGACAGGTTTTGAAGTCAACCACTGAATCATGGCCTTAGCTGCTGTGACAGGATGCAAATGTTTGCTGCTCTCGACGGCATTCACCCATTCTTCACAAAAAATCCTCCAGTCTTGGAAGAGTTTTTCCACAGAGGACTATCCCACCTGCCCCACCTCTGGTGGAACAAGACACCAGTTCCCACTACCCCTGGAAACAGCAGTGAACCAGTTTTTGTCCTGCTTAAAGATGCAGTTAACCGTTGTCATTGACTGTGCAGGGATGAAGTACCATATAGTTTATGAAGAGGGAAACAGAGAATGAATTTTAGCATTATTTCCATAAGATTAATTAGATTGGCAGGATCTTCTAAAATATCCTGAAACGTTTTGCCTCGGGGCATGCTAAACTAAAAAACTTAACTTGGGAGGGTACGCCACATAAAAACCAGTTACCTTCTCAAAGCATTTCCCCAGGGAACAAACAGACAGTTTTCTCAGCCCAGGTGGATGTCAAGTTTTGAGTCAATGATACATTCCTCCAAAAAGAGTCACATTTCCTCCCTAACTTAAGAAACTTTATGGCATATCAGAAATCTAAGGCAATTCAAAGTAAGTTAAAACTAGCTTTGGACAGTTATAAAAACACTAGTCAAAGGATAACAGAAATAGCCAATTCAAGTACTTTTTACAAGTGGAATAATACTAATCTGTTAGATACCTAAAAGCCGTGAAATGAAACACACTTTGATTATGGAGATACTTATTTTATTGTGCTGTATTCTATTACTTTTATACGCTGTTAAATACAAGTAGTTCATGCAAAATATTTTATTTATTTTAAAAAGAATATAAAACATAGACAAGTGGATTAACCCTGTAAGTGGATGAATGCAGCATGAGTAGTACTTCAAATTTATAACTCTCACATCGCTAAAAAGACTTCAAGATTTTGGTTAATAAAAGTAACTTCATTACCTGGAAGCTTGATAAAAACATTTACCCAGAGAGCAGAGTGAAGCAATAAGCCCTGGCTTTCTTTCCTGCTGATTCTTGACCCAAAAGGAGGTAAGACATATGCAGTTTGTTTCAACTAACCTGCATAAATCAGAAAAGACATGAAGAAACAGGGCTCAGATATTTTTCCTTTGCTGCTGCAGGAGTTTCTTCATATTCTTACTACAAGATTTGCATCTTGTGCTTTTAATGATGGTATACCATAAGGCAAAGAGCACTTAGTCTCTTTGTCATGCTTTTGACATAAAAGCATAAAAACAACTGGTTTACAATAGGTTTCACCTATTCCTAAATTAAATTTAATTGGATAAAGGACACATACTTTCCTCTTTACTTTTTCTCTTTAACTTGAACTCAGTGTCTTCTAGGCTCAATTCTCTGTGCATCAAGAAATGTTTATGTGCATATCAGCTCACCAACAGCCTCCTATCTCTCCTGCCCTCTGATATATGCTTTCACATTAACAATCTTTATTTGTATTTTATTTACTGAACAATATTCAGCTGCTCTGTTGTCTTCTTTCCCTGTTTTTAGCTGTCCTTTGTCCTCCAATTGTTTTCTTTTTCCTTAATTTTGTCTTCTCTTTGACAACACAT
This sequence comes from Pachycephala philippinensis, assembly GCA_013397055.1. Classification (NCBI taxonomy): domain Eukaryota; kingdom Metazoa; phylum Chordata; class Aves; order Passeriformes; genus Pachycephala; species Pachycephala philippinensis. The sequence continues at coordinate 194,880 of VWZT01016190.1, forward strand.
GCCTCTTCCTTTTCCCCTTGCCCACCACCTCTTTGAAACTTAAAGAAAACTGCAGAGAATCTTGTCAAAGACTGACCCTCCTTTTTTCACAGCTTTTCTAACCTTGCTGTGCATTCGCTGAAGCAGCTTTCTTCTGTGACACTCTAACTAATATTATTTTCATTCTGTTAATGAAACTATGACATGCTTTGATGAGGTGTAAACAGCCAAATCATTTAGCCATCCTTCAGTTTTGTTGTAAACTCTTCACTGGCCATAAAACTCAGTATTATGTATTGTTATAGACAGCCAGACCTCCATTTCTAAACATTTTGCAACCAGATAGTGATTTCCATAGCCTTTACAGATAGGAACAAATATGTGCATTTTAAACTGTTTTCTTATCTGGAGTCAAAAGAATATTTAATAAGAATATTTTAGTAGAATCAGCACTACATAGTGGTAAGGGCTAGCTGTGTATTACACTCTGTCGACAGGATCATAGTCAGCAGACAAAGGGAAGTCATTAAACCCCTCTATTTGGCACATCTGAAGTGCCGCATCCAGTCTGACCTGCTCATGGATATCCTGAACTAAGTCCAGCAGGTGATTCAAGATGATTAGGGGTCTGCAGGACATGAGTTATAAGGAATTTGCAAGAGTTTGGTTAGTTGGTTTTAAGGAGAGAAGGCTAAACAGGGATTTTATTGTGTTTTAGCTGCCTTGTGACCAACTATGAAGAAGACAGAGACATCCCTCTGACACAGACAAGATGTAACACAGAAAACTCAGTAACTTTATAGATGTTTCTCTTATGGGTAAGAGAAAATTTTTCACAGTGAGGAAGGTCACTGGAACAAGTTGCTTAGAAAGGTTACAGAATCCCTATGGCTGGACATGGGAAAAACTCATCTGGATATATCAACCCAATCTAACTTTGGAGATCACCCCATTCTGAACTGGATGATATGCACTTCCTGTCTACCTATTTTGTTATTCTAAGGACTGCAACAAAACAAACCCACCAGAAATAGAATTCCTGTAACAGAAAAAATACTAGGTTGCTTTCTGTTTTATAGGGTAGGTCAGTAGAGCCCCTGACCAATGAACAACCAAATAGCAGTGAGGCACAATCAAAGACCACCCATGTGGCAGACAGGCTAAATGCCAACAGGGAGGAAACAGTGCAACAGCAGCATCTGCTCAGCATTTTGAGCCCTACTGGTCTTGAGCACCTGATTTTCCTCAGTTTACTACATGACTGGATGATCTGGCATTAGGCCAAACGTCAAATATTGGTTTGCATACCACCCTTCAGTAAACCAAAAGTGGACCACTGATACAGTTATTTTACCTGTCTTTCTGAAAGTTTTGGCCTCAAGCCCCACAAAATCCATCCCACCCCATAACTAGAAAAAAAGTCACTGTGACTAAAGAGATCCAAAACTAACTAAGGAAATGATTCAAGAAACGTAAGTCTACAGTGCTTATATTTGCAAAATTTGCTGTATAGTATATTCAATATATTGAATATAGTATATTCAATATATTGAAATTCCTAAATCCCCAAATCATCATCTCTTTTACCACAGAACTAAGTTGCTAGCCCAGATTTTACCATAAAAGCAAAAATAAAATCACAAAACATTATATGCACATAAGAATGCGAAGTAGTAGATTAGTGCCAAATTCACAAACCACTAGTACAAGTAATAGCATTAAGCAGAAATTATGTCTCCTGCCAAAAACATTTCAATTGTTTGGCTGCCTTTACAGAAAGAAGTAAGACTGAACAGGGACTCAGAGAAGAAAAGGAGGCAAAAAACCACACTGAAGCAGAGAAACTCGATTCATCCAGCCAACTCATATTTCTCAAGGTACCTTCAAACAGCGCCATTTTTCCTGACAGCAAATGCAGTAAAAATAAAAAGCATAAAGGCTACAAACAGTGTGGATATTGGAGCCTGACCAAAAATTATCATGAGCACTGAACACGCAGAGGCCTGTCAGAAATGTGCCAACCTTTCAAGATCCAGTCCTGTACATGGGGACTGAGAGAGGCCTTTCTGTTTCCTGCAGGGAAATACATAACTGGTGCGGCTGTATCTGTCAGGCTGTTTTAAACAGCATGAAAACTTAAATGTGCCTCTACTGCTGTCATAAACAACACATCCAGTGCACTGGTTCTACCCAAATTATGCAACTACTCCAATTCCATTGTGTACGCTTCAGCTGCTGAAAGGAATCATATCACCTGAAATTTCACAAGCTAAAAAGCTCAGAGAAGTAACACCAAATCCACATTAGCCATATTTGTTCTTTACAAGCAAATTAACTAAGCTATCATTTTCTTAGATGACTATCCAAAGAGAAAGCTATCTTTCAACTACAAGCATAATTGCTCCCTAAACCATGCTTGCACAGCAGTAAAAGCACAGGAACATAGAGTGTTGCTCAGGTGTGAACACAGACATACATTTTGACTCTATACATACAGGCTCACCTGAACTTCTGAATTTTTTTTAATTTAGCAACTAGGTCCAGTACATAGTGCCTTCATTGACTATGAGTAGTAACTTCACCCTCATAAGCAAGAAGTGGAAGTTACAGAGAAATAGCATACTTCAGGATGTGTCCAAAGAACAGCAACGAAGCTGGTGAAGGGTCTAGAGCACAAGTCTTATAAGGAGCTGCTGAGGGAGCTGTGATGTTTAGCCTGGAGAAAAGGAGGTTGAGAGAAGACCTTACTGCCCTCTCCACCTACCTGAAAGGCAGCTGTAGTGAGGCAGGTTCCAAGTAACAAGCAACAGATCAAGAGGAAATGGCCTCAGGTTACACCAGAGAAGGTGTAGATTGGATATAAGGGAAAATTTTCTCACAGAAAGGTTTGGCAAGCTTTGGAACAGGCTGCTCAGGGAAATGGTGGAGTCACCATTCCTGGATGTATTTAAAAGATGTGTAGATGTGGTACTAGGGAATATGGTCTAGTGGGTGGTCTTGGCAGTGCTGCATTAATGGTTGGACTTGATGATCTTAAATGTCTTTTCCAACCTAAATTATCCTACGATTTTATGTCTGCTACACTCCAACAACAACATTTCTGAGCGTTTTCAGCACTTATGCATTGACTGTGTGCTTTACAACACGCTTAACATGCATGAAATATAGCATGCCTTATGTGCAGTTGCTTATTTAGGTATGATAAGTAGGCTAGTGATTTTAGAAAATTAATCCAGATGCTTTCCTGAAATTTATTGCAATACCAAAGAAACATGAAAAACAGTACAATTCAAAATAAGAAGCTACATATTCAGAAATTATCTTGGACTCCCAGAGAAGAATCAGATATTCTGAGGTGGGCCAAAACTCAATGAGAACCAGAGACGCATCAGTGAAATTAACTCTGTTGAGAATGCCCAGAATTTAAATGTAAGCTAAAGACTGAAGAGGCTAAACCTGCAAACATTCAGCACCATAGCAATTGCTGCACTGTTTCCTGATGTTGCACCAACAGAGGAAGGTACAAGATTAAAGGGGAGTCACCATAGACTGTGAATCAGTGCCAGGCAGTTGAAAACCACAAACAAGCCAACAACAACAAAACAAAACAAAAAAAAATAGAAGGGGAAAATAAAGAGGCATTAGCTGAAGTTTAAAAAGTTCAGATTATCAGTCACATCACAGATATTTCTGACAGTGGATCATTTTCCCTGCCAAACGTCAAGAAAGCGATGCAAAACATAATCACATACAAGGTTACCAATCAAACTGCTGCATTTTTTTTATGTCAGGGAGAAAAACGTATTCATCCTTTAACTCTCATTTGGAAGAAATCCAAAACCTTCTCTCAGCTGAAACTTACAAAAAATAAGTCAATTTCACCAAGTAGGCAGGAGATTCCTTCTGTGAAAAAAAAAAAACAAAAAACCTGTCTAAAATGTTAAAAGTTACGAACAATGGAAAACTTAGTTACAAAAGGTCTTCCAAAGCAAGGTGTAGGACAATTCTAAACATGAGCAGAAATGTCAGAACACACATAATGAAAACTCTGTAATTTCTGCTCCTTTTCATAGTCCAGCTTTTTTTTTATTTAGTATTTGAATACATAGATCATTCTCATTATTCGATCTTTTGATTATCTATGGTGATATGCAACACACAGAATGAAGAAGCTGGACAAATACGTTTTTTAAAAAAACCAAATTTGTTTACTGGGTTTTGAAGAAAGTTCATTTTAAATCCTTAGTAAGCACATTATTTGTTCAAAACCATGAAAATAATTTACAGTGGAGAAGCCCTAAAGAATTCCTCTGAGAATATAAACTACAAAGATTTTCGTATAAGTTGAGGGTTACACAACTGACAGAAAAACTTCTTATTAGGGGTTCTGACTCTTAGCATCAGACTCTTTCCACACAGACAAATGGAAAAAAAAATCCTAGAAAAATTCAAGACCTAGGATTACCTAGCCATTTTCAGCAAGATTATTCTCTTTGAGATTTTTTTTTTTGTAAAAGGAAATGTATGTTTTGTTCTTCCTTGCAAGTTCATCCTAAATTCCAATATCTTGCATTAATTATTCCTTCATTCATCAAGATACATTGCCAAAACACCAGAGCTGAGACAGCAGCTGAATATTGGCCCCAGACCAGTTATTCCTGGGTGGAGCAAAGAAGTTGTAAATCCACTTACTGGATGAAGGAGGAAAAATCCTTCCTTAGTACTTCTGAAACCCAGACTTAATTTATATGACTGCTTTCTCTTGCACATAATTGTGCTGAATATTTTGGGGCTTGTTTGTCAGATGTTGTGGTTATTATCTATTTCACTGCTTGGCATCACTAAAAGATAAAAATTAAAAAAAAAAATAAAGACTTTATAGCTATAGAAGTGTAGATAAATACAAGATTAAAAAAAGGGAAAATCTGTCCAACAGTTCAAATACTCAGAATAATTCTGAAGACATTCTTGAACATTGTGAAGTTGCAAGACTTGCAGGCTCCACAGTTTTATCTCTCCCTTCATGCTGAAGGAGCACCTGACAAAGTTAGGTATGTGCACTAGTATGGCACCTGTGCCTAATCATAACACTAAGAAAACTCCTAAATAACTTCCTATTTCACAGTCCAATTGGGAGGAAAGAAGAAAGTCTTCTGAAATATTTCCTAAAATTCATTATAAATGAAAGCAACTTTTTTCTTTTTTTAGTGTTGTGCTTTCCTAACTCCTTACTGTCAAAGGCAAATCTTAACATGTTCAGACTTCATTGTTAAAAAAAAAAAAAAAAAAAAGGCATAATTTTTCTGGTACAAGTTACAACCCTTTGACACTGCTTTCAAAGTGGTCTTGAACATCTGTCTTTTAATTTCTTCAAGACTTTAAAGCCACGATATCTATTCAGTTAGATCTGTTCATATTTCTGCTAATCCAAAGGCATAACTGTACTCAGTTCTTCAGCTGGACTGTGCATCTGCTGAGCAGTCTGGTTTGGGAAAGGAGGTGTTGTGGAAAGGTTGCTGTTTTTGCCATAACTTGTTGTCTGCCTAAAAAGAGTTAAGTGAATTCCATTTAATTTACTCACCACACTGAACTTTACTGAGGTGTAAGATTATTTTTGTTTTTTATCAAGGATACTCACTATATAAAAACTAAACCTAATGAAAAGGTAGTTCAGTACTTGTAAGGTTTTCTGCAGTGCTTTCAGGACAGATTGAAAAAACACACCTACACTCAGACATCCATTAATAGACACCTGCCTAAAAACCTGTTTCTCAAGACATTTGAGAAGTCCAGAGACCCCATAACTAGTAAACCCATACTCTGATCACATTTTTCTTTAATCAGATGAGATAAAGGTTTTTTCCAAAACATTTTGGATAACACCTGATAATTTTTATTAACTTCTTTATAACTGGGGTTTAACATTAATCTGAATGAATTTCTGTAGCAGTGGGACAAATTTTTTCTTTTATTTGCAGTATAATTGCTGTATTACTAAACAGTGACACTTTCAAAAATAATTATATTACAGAGGATTACAGCTTAAAAAAATCCAGGTCCATCACTTGTTTTTATTACATGGGGGATTTTTAAGAGCTGAAGATGTACAGATAATTCTTAATTTCCCCAACCTCTCTAATGACATGAATGGCTGTATTATTGGAAAGAAAGTGTCATATGTAACACTAAATGGGTTCTCAATAAAGTATCTAGTTTGATTTTTTTTTAGTTGTTAACTTTTAAGGTAAACTTGGATACAGCTGGAGGGGAACCTCACTATGAAAGCAGCCTATGCTATTTATAGTAAGTTTTCTCTCTAGTGCAAGACAGTGAATGTTTGCCAAAAGAATTGTACATCCAGGAGGGTTTTTGAAATATGAAAGATACTTTTAAACTATGAAGAGAATTATAATTTTTGCCTAATATTTAGTAACCTTCAGATACTGTAATTCCACTTCAGATCCTGGAAAAACATTCCGGAGACAAATATTAGTCTACCACTGGATAGTGAAGAGGAGGAACAAAATTACATTTCAAGGGGAAACTGTTTTAATTAGAGTTACCTTGTACACCTGCAGAGCAGTCACCTTCAGCACACTGTGCGAAGTGTTACACCCCACAACTCTGTTGATTTTTGCTACCATCAAATTCTGAGTCCATAAAGCAAGAAGTTCAAGTTTGTTTCCAGGTATATTTATGTCACCCTACATTTATGCTGCTGTAGTGCAGCAAACTAACTTAAACACCCTTAACTGGTTGACTGCACATCCCACAATAATAGACTCTGGAGACACCCATCACACCCTAATCCATAACCTTTATGACAAAGGAATCCTTCACGGATGCTTCATTCTTTTATATTTCAGGAACAAACAGGTAGACAGTGTCCACTAGTGCCCTTTCACAATTGTATTGAATCAGGAACAGCCTCACTATGATCCTGAAAGAAATCCAGTTGTATCAAAAAATGGAAGGTGAGTCTATTCTCACACGTAGCTGAATTTCTGTATCTGTACTTCTGCAGTCTAATCAATTTTCAGCATTTGGAAAGAAAGCCTGATTACATGGAAGCAGACCTCAGCGGTCTCATCACCAGCCCAGCAAATGAAAGCTGCTGAGCTACTGCCTGTGCAGAAGCTTACCATGAACTCTACTAAAACTCCACAGTTGTTAAAACATTTGGCATGCAAAACCATTTACCCTGAATCCTACCTGACAACTAAAGATCATATTCTGACCCTGAAGCACTGGCCCTTCCTTTGCTGAAGCAGAACAAGTTTCAGAAGAAAAGGAAAGACCATTTGTAATCCCAGCACTTACCCAGAAGAGTTGCTCAGTGACACAGCTCCTCACCATGCAGCCGTGGAGTCACTACTCATTGCCACAACTCTCTGACGTGACCTAACTCAGGTAACAGTGCAAATTCCTGACCTTTGTGACACTGGTACTTTGACTGAAGCCCAAAAAAGCTGGACTCTGTAAAAAGCAACAGGTGCAGAACTCCTTGCTGCCAAATAAAGGCAGCTGATGAAGCCATGTTTTGGAAGCCAACATGTGAAAAATGTCCAGCTTGATGAAATACCTGTCAGGTCTAGTAACGTTTTTTTGCGAAGTGGATGCCACGTCAAGAAGTCTATTTTTCATTGTCCTAGGACTCAAAAGCTCCAATACATTACATATGAAAAAACCCATCACTGAACATTACAGCTTATTTATTAAATGTGTGTGGTAAGATGAATGGCAGCCATTTCAGTTCACTACCTACATGTTTCAAATTCTGGCTTGAAATTTGGTTACTGAGAGGTTGTCTTCTTCTTTAGTTCAAACTGACCCAGATGCTCAGCTGAGGTACCCATCACAGAGTCAGTTCTGTGAGAACCTAGAATCCATTTTACTGGCATGTCAAGTCTGAAAAATAGTTAAATTTCCTTCTCTTGAAAACGTACCAGAGATTTGATTCTGGATAAAATAAGCCTTCCTGATAGGAAGTAATTTATTACAGAAATGAACTCTTAAATCATGGGCCCCACCATCTACATGGCATATGGATCCCATCAACTACATCTCCAGCACGTGCAAGACTGTTTGAATAGGGCCAATCTAATTTCTCAGTGTTACTGTGGCAACAGTTCCATTCTCCCTCACAGACCCCAAGTAAGTTTTGCATTAATCTCTACTTAACAAAGGTACGTTAATTTGGCTACAGATAATATATGGGAGGATGCTGAGAGCATTGACACCTATTCATTCCTTTGAAAAACCAAAACTAGTCTAAGCTCTAACATTATAATACAAGTAACAAATGTATAGTAGGAAAGGTGGTGCTTATCAGTTTCATTTTATTCACTTTGTATTTTCTGCAGTAGCAATGTGCTTTGCAAGTGATGGGGTTTCCTTTTACTGACCTTGGCATTCATCAGGACCATACTGTGATTTATATTGAGAATTCCAGGCCTTTATCTGATCTTATAAATAAATGTAAAATACATTAAAACAATTATCCTAGTGTAAAATTGAATTTTATCTCTCTGTAATCAGCTTTTGTCTATGATACATATTTCTATGTTTGAATACAATTCAAAATTAATAATAGGCATAATTTATTTTCTGACTTTTCATTATCTTGACATTTTAACCATCTTTTTTTATATACTCAGGCTTTAATTTTATCTAGGGCTTCAACCCCACAGTTCCTTTTTAGACATGTACAATGTGTCTTTCAGCATACCCATTCAAGGAATAAGCCTGCTAAAAGAACACACTATAGCCATTTAACAGCCTAAGAAAAAGTATTAAAAATAGCAGAGCTTTATAACAAAGAAAAACACCAGATTACGAGAGAAAATGTAGCACTGCATGTAAATGACAGAAAAAAAACCACATACTAAAGAAATCACAAGTTACAGTGAAGAATTAGAAGTAAAAAGTAGAGTTCTGAAGTTGGTGATTCTGGAAAATTATTAACAGACAGCTTAGATTTAATTTTTTAATAGCTAAAAGAGACAACCAAGGAAGTCTTTTTCCTATTAAAGGGCAGTCACAACTTTATATTGAATGCCATAGCATTAGCAATCTAATATAGAGATTAGTCTTATCCGGACATGAGGCTTTCAGTACTTTAACAAGTAATTTTTTGGCCTTAAATGTAATTTATACAAATACACCTATCTAATAGTTTACTTTCTTTTCTTAATTCAATTAATTAACTTCAACCAACCGTCCTCAATGTTTTACTACCTCAGACATACATATGCTGACTTCAAGGAAAGTATGTCTCAAGTCAAGTTCTCACTGCCATGTAAGGCTTAAGGAGACTTCATATGCAAGTGCTACGGTTTACACAGAAGACTTCATTTAAAGCAAAAGGCTCAGAATTAGAGAAGGTCAGGCAGGACATAAAAAACAAAAAGACACAGACATACACAATACAGCATGAGAAAATATCCTAGAGGGATTGTGATGAATAAATAAAAAGAACATCATGGCCATATGGGCTGACAGCAAACGTGTCACTTTCCATACAAGGCAAAAAGTCCACAGCCACTCTGCACAGAGCCAGACTGGCCACACCACAGCTCTATGTGCAGCAGCAGTGGGATTCCTTCACGTCTGCAGCAAATGAAGCTGCTCACTGGGCCTTTGTGATTAGAGGAGGAATGTGATAACCACGGTGGTCTAGACTGCTACAAGTAAAAACAACATGCCCCAAAATGAGTGGTCCTTGGTCTGAAGTGGCTGTGGTCAGGATGAGGCATGTTTAGGAAGCAGTCCCTTGAATACCTTGTGACAAACACACGTGGAGAAAATAACATGAAACAACAGTGTAGCTAACTGAATAAAAGGTTAAAGAAAATAAACAATATTTTTTCAGCTTAGCATTTATTTGTGAACTGCTGGTGCAACTCTATGCTTGGCAGAAAAGCTATGAGGTTTTTGGTAGCTTGACAAGGCTATCTACAAGCTTGAATGAAATGTTCAGCTTAAGGAATTAGAATAAATCTGATGACTGATGTGCTACTGAATGTGACAGACTGTCATCTGTTTTAAACAGGATCTCTGTAGGATGTACTGAAAGCAGTATTTTCCCATTGCCTTAAACATACTAAGACTTTTCCCAGTGAATTCTGGCTAATCTATTAAGACAAAAGATCTCCTCAAACTCTTGGCATTTCAATAAAATAATGAAATAGCCATTTGGTTTACTTGCATAATTAATTAATGCTGACACTGTACTTCCGTGATTAATTTACAACCAGTTACAAAAGTATACAACAAAAACAATTACTCTAACTTCCTGAATTAACTACAAAATTATAAAATATGCACAATAAGTGATTAAAGCAGCTTATCTAAACAGTATTTGTATACAGACTTTCACATGTAGAAATATCAAATTGTTTATCTGTTATCAAAGCAGATTTTATACAAAAATAGGTACAGGCATTCCTTAATAGATTCTGAAAATCAAAAAAAAAAAATTATCAAAAAACCTATAGTCAAATGGTATTGCAACATATAACTAGGCATATATTAAAAAAACTTTAGTTTTAATTTGGCCAAATCCTTAAAAATTGTAAACCATTACTTTAATTATATACATAGACACATATATGAGCAAGGTAAAATAAGATAAAAATCCTTGGAATGTAATTTATGCTATTTTAAAAACCATTTAAGCAACAAAAACTTTGGCGAGATCTAGGGTGCAACACAAATATCCTTCTTCTGTGTAAATAGTCCCTGTAGGAATTACTAAGGTATTTTACCATCTCCTTATCCCAGAGATAATGACTCAAATCTGTACAACTAACACAAAGTATGGAAAAAAGGATTTTGTGACATATCCACTTGGAATCTGTACCTTAGATATAGGGGATGGGCAAAACTGCTCATTGGTGGATAAAGCACAGTAACTTAGTTTGAACCACACTGCATTTGCAAAGCTGAGCAGGGAAGCCAGCACAACTCCCCAGCTCCAAAGGGGAATAAGAATTAAACCACCACCAAAGTCATTCAACCTTCAGAAGAGGCTAAGTGTCAGAAGTGCACACAATTTAAGATACATTAGCTATCAGGTAAATTTCCCTCTTTGTTGATTAATTGGATTTCAACTATAATTTCATACAACACATTTCTAAGAACAGAACAGTCCATACTGCTTAGCTCATAAATGTCAGTATTAGACTAATTTACCTTGCTAATTCTCTTTACTGCTACAAAAGAGCATCATAATTACTGGTAATTAGGCCAGCACAAAAACTGTTTCTAGGCATGAGCCAGATTGCAAGCATAATACTGCATGTATTTTACCGACAGAATAGTTAAGATTTTGAAAGATGCTTTGCCATTATAGCTAGTGAGCTTCTATGTCAAAATAAAAGCTAAACTCAGAATATTAAAGCTTTGCCCAGTCCTGCTGCTAAGACGCAAATTTAAGTCATAAAAAAAAGTTCAAGGACCTCAGCCAAAATAGTTTTGCTTGTAAGACTGCAGCTATGTGTCCCTTCTTCCCCCATGTACACTCAGAAACCACTCAGACCTCAGAAGTTCATGAGACCTTTTTCAATCAGTTGTTGTTTTACAGCTGATCAATACAGATCACAAGCCTCTGCACAAGCTAATGTTTTGTTCTGTGTTTTGCAGGAGTTCTTTATATGGCTTAAGTTACCATAATCTCCTTCCCCACACAAAATAACCTGTTAACAAAAACCACTGTGGCAGGGATAAAATCTCAGGCTAGAGGCAACTATCAATAGGTCTTTGAGGTACTCTATATAGACAGCCAAAAAAAGGACTACTTATTCTTATATCAGAATTACAAATTAATCTGTTTCAGTTACCACCTGTGATCTTTCAGATGGAGAGAGAACCAGAGACTAGAAGCTCTGATACCTCCCAAAGCTTCTCACAATTGCTAGCTCTACATTTCTGTCATCTTCCCTGGGTCAAAACATCAGTCCTCACTACCGCCTTTGCTATTCAACATATGCTGTACTTCCCTGCTGAATGCTTCAGGCACTACATAAAAATCTCTCAAAGGACTCAGGTGCTGATACATAAGGAATGCTGAACACACAGAGGTGGTCTCCACTTTCTTCAGAGCAACTGCCAAATTCAACTGATGCATCAAGCACAGAAAAACACTGGTTATCACTCATCTTTTCATGATGTTCTCCTTGCACTGGCAGGTGCAAGACTTGGTGTTTCAGTATTTTGTTTTTAAAAAACATTTAAAGGCCGATTTTAATGAAGGCTTGTCTTATTTCCCTCACCTTTCAATGACCAGTATATCCACCCTGTTGACTTTACCACTCACTTCATGCATCATACGAGATTATTAAGCTCTTCTTTTGCTTCTAAGGACAAACATCCATTGGAATGTAATTTTCTGAACATCTTGTCTTTTTGGCTCTACCCTGTATTTCACTGAAAGCTTTGCTGTCAAACTTTTTCTGAAAAAAAACAAAACAAACCCCCGTCTCCAAAGAAAACATCCCTTTAACAAGAACATGAGCTAAACTTTGTAACCATGCTCTTGAGAGGCAGGGAAAGCTTATTTTCATAAACACTCATGTCAAATACTTATATTCTGCTACAGCTACCAATTTGTGCTAATATCACTGTCTCTGGTACTAACTAAATCAAAATTCAAAGAACACAAAAACATGGTGGCTCAAAACAAAAGGGCATGATCATTCTCAAACAAAACAATGGTAGTTTAAGACACATCGTTAATGCCAAATATATATGTTGCAACTTCATTCATATATGAGAAGTCACTGTTGCATAGAAATAAAATTTCTTCTAAATTATTATTAAAATCTTAAAAATTGACACTTGCTTAAGTAAATTGTATCTATACAAACTTATGAATTTCTCCCTCAAAAATTTAAGCTGTATATCCATCTATGTGTCTATCACCAATGCTGCTACAAATTTACAAAATACTTTTCATAACACATTCTAGAAAAGAGTATTTTTTACTACTGAAAAGACAGGTTACTACTTTTACTGACTCTCATTTGGATGTTATTAACTTCCTTCATAATTGCGCACATGGTACTTTGGTGTTTTGGGGTTATAGATAAAAGAGTGCTGACAACATACCAGTATTCTGAATATTGCTTACACTGCTTCCACAGCATCAAGGCTTTTGTTTCCCACCAACTCTGTCACTCCAGAGAGTAGCTTGGGCGTGGGCAAGAAGAAGAAGTTGTGAGGGACAGACCTGACACAAACCAGCCAAAAGGATATTCCATACCATATAATGTCATGCTTAGCAAAGGAAACTGCGTAAAGAAGGGGGTATGCGGTTTTTCTTCCAAGGCAGCTGTTGGAGACCGGCTGGACCGTAGTGTGCTGCAGGTGAGAGGTGGCGAGTGACTCTGTTTGCATAAATTTTTGTTGCTTTTTGTTTTGTTTGTTTGGCTTGTTCTTCCTTACTTTTCCTTTGCTTATTAAACTGTCTTTGTCTCGGACCATGAGTTTTCTTCCACTCTCCTTATTTTCTTCATCAGCCTGCTGGCAGGAGCAGCAAGCAAGCAGCTCCTCAGGTGTTTAGCTGCTGGCTGGGGTCAACCCCACACTTGACTCTTTATTCTGTCTCTCCAAAGCACAAGGATGTTTATAGTTGAGATTTGTGTCTGTTTTTCAAAAATGCAATGGAACAGTAACAAGTTGGAATACTGTCCAGAGCTTCCTCTGAAGACTGCAACAAATATCTGGGTTTGAATGACTGGAGTGCTGTATTAGTTTGCTACCATGAACCACAGAACGATTTGGGCTGGAATGGACCTTGAAGATCACCTGTTTCCAAACCCCTACCATGGGCAGGGAAACCTTCCATTAGACCAGGCTGCTCAAAACCCCATCTGACTGTGTGCCATGTGAAAGAAAATCCATAATTTCATTTTTGCAAACCACAAGCAAAAGTGAATACTAACCACTAAAACAAATAAAGCAAACAAAATTATACAATTCCAGTGGATTTCTAACCGAATTATTTATTTTTGACAAATGCTTTCACAATCTCACTTTTAAGTCCATTCCCTAACATCTGGATGCCAATTTAATACACATAATGAACAGCAGGTAGAAACACATTTCCAAAGATTATTTCAGATTGCAACTTAGCCCAGTATTCATAGTCATCAGAAAAATCTGAAGGCTTTGAGAATGACTTAATTTTTCTTTTGAGATATAAGGTACAGTACAGGAGTGTTACTGCACAGAAATATTAGTCAGAGCAAAAACACCAGGGACCCACACCCTTCCCATTGTTTTGAAATGTAAACATTAAGACACTTGGAATTTCAAATAAAAAATGCAGGGCATATGTTATAGAAATGGCATACCTGTTACAATCACAGAAAAATATTAATCTCTCAGATATTTCAAGCACAGACTTATTGGCACAAACCCAGCAAAAACCCCCACTGCAAGAACAAAACCTTACTACCTATTATCTCTCAAACACTTCCCTCCTTTCTGCCTTTAAAATTAAGAACTGCATTTCAAACTTTCAAATAAAATTAGCATCTTGCTATTTAAGAACTGTTCTCACACTAGAGGAACTTGTCTATATATAAAACTTCATCAGGTAAACTGATTTTTAAAGAAACTTGCAAAAAACGTGGACATTTTTCACAGTTCTACAAGTGGCCGACACAAATGTCAACAAACCCAGTGCACTGTATCGTTTAGTTGAGCCACGTAACACAGCTCTGGGCTGCGGGTGTGGACACATACCATGCAAAACAGGCAATACTCAAGATTAGCTACTGCTGATTTTGAATTTCTGAACTGCTCTATAGAACAATATTCTATATTCAAAAATATGGTTTTTAAAAAATCAGCAGTTAGCATATATGAGAAACAAAAATACAAAATTAAGTCCCAAAACTTGTATTTTAATCTGCCTTGTAAATTTCTTAAGAGCTTCCCATAGGCCCTGTTTTCGATGGTTTCAACCAAGATTTGCCTAAGGACATGCAGCTGACTAAGAAGTTAACCGAAAAAACGTGGCAAGCCCCATGGGCTCTCGTCCTTGCAGCACTCTGGAACAGATCAGGGTATTTCACCCGATCGCCTGCCCGTCATGAACACCACAAAACTGTCCCTTAAGCATCTCAGCACACAGTCACTGCCTTGACTTGCACAGCTAATAGTAGACATTTAATTTTAAACGCCTGTTCATTTATATGAATAAAACATATCACAGACACATGCTCAAGAGGCCACTCCCGCCTGGCGCTCAGGTTGGAGAGGCTGCGGTTCGCTCAGGAGCCTGCTCAAGGCTGGCTGCTGGCACAGGGCTCCATCTACCGGTCTGCCATCCTGCACACCTATGGCAAGCGCTGGTGGGGGAAAAAATAAATCAAAATCTCAACAGCTATTTCACATCTCTGTTTGCTAATGAGATACTCAGAAGACATAATATGAGACTATTCAGAAAACACTACTGTTTCAGAAAAAAACAATCAACAACTACATGCACTCACATGATAGCTTGAAACTGTTGTACATGCATGAAATCTTTTATTATCTTTTAATATTTGTAAAATGTGTCTCAAAAACTGTTCTAAAGAAGCACCATTTTCTACAAGATATAGCATATGACTACACACTCCCAATGCAGATGTTAAGCTTTATTGTTCCTTCTTAATGCAAGCAAATAGATAACTTTCCAAAATTACTGAAAACTGCATAATATTGGCACAACTTAAGGTATTACAGGTGGTCTTTTTCTTTAAAAAAGAGAACTCCTCAAACATGCAGAAACAAAATTTCAGAATGAGACTGCTGTCAGTATTCATCAAGGCTATTTCTGCACAGTGGGAGCTGCAGCTATTCTACATCTAATTCTAAAGATAATTTGACTACTGCTGTAACATGCAGCATTTCTCAAATTGAGCCATTTAAACCTTGCCTTAATAAACCCACTGTGCTTTTAACTCATGTCTGGGAGTGAAAAAGAGCAGTATCTTTCCCTCCCCAGGGCCCTTTGTGCCCATCAGCCAAGATTATTGAGCTCTGGCTGCAGAAGAGCAGACTAAACAGAAAATAGCCAAAGCAGTGCTATGCCTTCCGTGCAGCACTTCAGGAAATGCCCGTGCTTGCCAAGGGCCAACAGCTGGCTGACCAGCCAGCCCAATTCTCTTCTCCAAGGCATGGCTAGCAAGATCAGCAGCTAACTTATGACCTGGTGCAAGAAAAGAGTCAGTGCAGGAAATGGACAGTGAGCTCCACAGTTCCACCCCACTTTTCTTTAAACATCCTGCCTCATACTCAACACCATGTTGAAGGCAGCTGAGCAGGGCTCAGAACAGGGTAAGGGAATCCTTGAAATACCCACATCCCTCACACAGTACCTAAACACAGGAGAAGATGTGACTAATTTAGTCAGGAACACCTGAAAACAACCAACAGATGGTCACAGCAAGAAGGCAGGAATGGAGCACAGAGCAGTAAAACCGAGGCTCTATGTATTATCCTATAAGGCAAGGAGAACTGGTGAACAAGGGCATCAGGGAATTCACACAGCTCCTCCTGTGGCTCAGTTTTCCCAATGTAGCTTGTTCCCCATAAATGACAGTTAAAGAGACTAATAGAAAAGAAAATCTCCTACAATGAACTTTACACAGCACCACAAAATGAGAACATAATACTGTCTTTTTTCTTTTATTTTAACTGGAAGGAAATGCAAATTTTAAAGCTTGAAAATGGCTTTTTACTTGCTAAATTTGAATTTTAATCAAAATGCATTTTAGAATAAAACTGAGCAGAACTGTGGGGTTGCTGATGTCTCTTTAAGGAACAATGACATCAATACAGGCTACACTTGAGAAGGATATAGGTGTGGAACTACATCCTTTTTCATCATACAGTCAGGTGCAAAGGGAAAAGTTAAACTTCAAGATTCCTGTGGTTTAATGAAAATAAATACCATTACAAACAGATCCAAGAACACGGCCGCATTAAATACTGTTTGTTTTTCTTCAGATATAGATCATGGGAATGGAGATATTTAACTACTTCAAGACTAATTTTTATTTCATTTTAAGCTGTTTACACTATCAGCAATCTCCTGGCATCATGACAATTAGCAGAGGCAAAAAAAAAAAATAGAAAAAAGTGGAAAAAAAGTGAAAAAAGTGAACCAGCATCTGTTAAAACAGTTTTCAGTTAGTATCTAAGTATTGGATTGGCCTACTACGATTACACTGAGCAACTGAATGTCTATCACAGTTCCTGTATCACTCATCTAGTAATATTTGTAATAAAGAAATTCAAAATAAGAGCACATTTCTGTAGCTCTACAAAAAGAGCTACAAAAATTTCAATAAATCTTAAAATTGTGGTAGGTGTTTCACAGTGCCAATTTCCTCATTACAAGGAAGGTATCAAGCAGCAAACTGGTCACACAGCACTTATGTCAAATCTCAGACAAGGAAAACCACATCCTAGTACTCTGCCATAATAGCAAATGGAAAAACTGCCCGTGTCTGTGCCCACACAAAAAGCATACTCCAGAAATACATGATGAAAAATACTGCTTTGTTTCTCATGCTTGTATCTAAAAATTTACATGGCTAGTTTAACACATTCCCACCCACTAATCACCTAATGCTGCAAAATTCCTACA
The DNA here is from genome assembly GCA_013397055.1 of Pachycephala philippinensis. Classification (NCBI taxonomy): domain Eukaryota; kingdom Metazoa; phylum Chordata; class Aves; order Passeriformes; genus Pachycephala; species Pachycephala philippinensis. The sequence continues at coordinate 212,503 of VWZT01016190.1, forward strand.
GAACATGAAATTTTATTTATTTGAATGTGAATCACAAGAACACATTGAGAAACAGCATCTTAAAGCAAGTCCAACTGTAGATCACAGAAATTTTAAGTTAAGAACAGTACTTAAGAAAAGTAAGTTGTGACTTTCTAAAAGTAATACCAATAACTTTATTAAACTATTCTACAAATACCAATGATTTTATTATATCAATACCACTAATGATATTACAGGATGGGTATAATTTAGGCAACTAAAACAAGCATAAATTGTAGTATCTGACAACACTGCATTAGATACATATCTTCACATTTCACCATATAATCTCTCTCAAACAGCACTAACTTTTAAAAAGACAAATATAACCATGTATCATATTATTACTGAGAGCAATAAATGCTTTAAAAAAGAACACACTCATTTTTGCATAACTTCTTCCAACAGCACTGAAGACACCACCGGAATGTCTTAGCTTTTCTCATTAAGCTCAGTCAGCGCTCTCAGATCTCTTAACCGAACTCAGCTGCAAGCTGAGATACCATTTTTCTTGGTAACTAGGTTTATCTTTTTGGCAGTCAATTCCTGAAACGAAGTTAAATCTATAATCATAGAAATAAACCAACAAAAACATAGTACAAACTGATATTTTCTTTCCTATCAAATGCAATAGGCAAGCAGTAAGAATGGTTCCACTTCCTCACCTGTTGAAACATCAGAATTAACAAGGAGAGGTGGTCAAACATACATTTGGAAATAGTGCAGTGAAAGAAAGCTAAACCAGTGCTGATTAATCCCAAAGGAAACAAATCAAGAACATCTTTAAAAAAAAAAAAAAAGTAATACAAAGATTTAAACATACTTAACTTTATGCATTAAAAACTGAAACAATGAAAAATGTATTTTAAATTGTGTAAATATCTACAAAAAGGAAGTATTTTAATACTTTTCATTTCTGTACATCTCAACTGCCCTGCCTCAGAAAGTGGTATGCTCTTTTCACCAAGCTGACCTAAGCTTAGGATTACTCTTTTGTTAAACTGGCAACTAAGAATATTTTCAAGTTCTAGTCCCACCAGGGGCAATTCATAACATGCCCATCCATTAAGTAATTCTTCAGCACTAAATATTCCCTTTACAATTGGATATTTTTATTTATAAGCTAAAGTACAAGTCAACTTGTAAATTGGCTTAAATAAATTACTACCATAAATTAAAAATGCAGTCTGTTTGCTTCAAGTACAGCAGTTATTAAATTCTCTCACCGTGGAGCATCACACAGTATTTTTAGAACAGTTTTGATTCAGACACAACCCTGTTCTCATTCCACAAATCCTGATGGAAACTACCACCCCCTCCCTACAAAGACCTAATCAATAACCAAGCATTTTAATCCTTCTTTGTCCTAATACTACATTACTGAACCAGATTAGATTTTTCTAATTTATTTCACACTTAACATTTAAATTAGTGCATAGCTAGTCAGAATATTACTATTTAAATGAACGTATAACTTAAAGATCAAATTCTGTCTTCAACAGATTTACATAAAAGGACAGAAAGGATAACATTTGTCTACCAGCATGTTATGTGGATCTCCTTAACTCAATTTATTACGGATTTCATGGTGCAAAAATTAATGCCCTCCAGGAGCTGAACTCATTACCAATTATTTCTTCCAAACCCACAATGTAATCCCATGCTTCTGTGACCAATGGGAGTTTTGCCATTCCCTTAAAGGGAAGTTGGATCTGTGCCTGGGTTTGCTACTCTATCAAGAGATAGATACTGAACAAAATGATACCACAGCCACTGTCTTGACTTTTTTTCTATTACACAACAGATACTATGAAGCAGTTCCATGTATTTTAGTCCCTGCTAAAAATAAAACAAATATATTGATGATAATTTTAACTACACATGAAGTCAACAACGGGACTGTATGCCTTTTTTCAACGTGAATTTCCAGAATATATTTCAGCAACTATAATGGCAACCAGCATGTAGTGGACTGGGCCCTACTCAGCCCTTCAACCCCTTCCCTACTCCAGAACCCAGAGCAGCATTCCAGCAAGTCATCTGGTGCACATGCAGCACACCCAAGTCACAACACACATACAAATATCCTCCCACCAGCCACCTGCCCCAATAAACTCCTTCTACAAGCCTATTAGAGTAAAGCACAAGTAAACAAAACAAAAACTAACAAACAAAGAAACAAAAAAGGGAAGAAAATAAGCTGTTCACCTACTCTGGTGGCCAAAATGAAGTTGACCATAGCCCACAGGTACCACAATTCTAACTTTCAAAACAACAAATGCTTTCAGAATATTTAACTGAACCACTGAGTTTTAATTCCCCTGAAATGCAGGAAATAAATATTACAATGCCTTTGGCAAGGCTCAGCCAAGTGTAACAGACCACAGTAAATACAATAAGTTGTTTTCATGTTTAGATGTTCAATAAAATAGAGAGTAAACCCTTAAACAACACATACTGCATTATGAGGCATTCAATTTAAATGATCATGTCTTTTACTTGTACATAGAACAGATCAGCAATGCCCGTTTCACACTTCATAAAGAAAGTTTCAAGAAGTTCAATTTATTTTAGAAAACTGTAACCTACATGTGAACATTTCAAAAACCATGATTTGATTCACTGATACTATGAAAACCAAAGATCAATCCCAGCAATATCTCATGTTGTGGTAGGCTGACTCTGACTGGAATCCAGGTGCCCACCAAAGCTGCTCTATCACTCCCTCCTTAGCTGGACAGGGGAAAGAAAAATATAACAAAAGCCTCACTCACCAATTACCATCATGGCAAAACAGACTTAGGAAATACAAACTTTAAAACACCTTCCTCCTGCTTCTTCCTGGGCTTAATTTTACTCCCAGTTTTCTCTACCTCCCCCCCACCACAGAGCAGAGGGACAGAAACAGGGTTTACAGCCAGTTAATCACACATTGTCTCTGCTGCTCCTTCCTCCACAGGGGGAGAACTCTTCACACTCTTCCCCTGCCACAGGAGAAAGTCCTCCATAAACTTCAACATGATTGCTTCCCATGGACTAACAAGCTCCTCCGATGTGGATCCCCCATGGGCTCCCTGCTGCCAGCAAACCTGCTCTAGCACGGGCTCCTCTCTACAGGTCCACAGGACCTGCCAGGAGCCTGGTACAGCACAGGCTTCCCATAGGTTCACAGCCTCCTTTGGGCACATCCCCCTGCTCCAGCGTGGGGTCCTCCGTGGGCTGCTTGTGGGTATCTGTACCACCATGGGTGTCCATGGGCTGCAGGGGCACACCATGGTCTTCACCACAGGCTGCAGGGGAATCTCTTCTCTGATGGCTGCAGCACCTCCTCCCTCTCCTTCATCACTGACCTTGGTGTCTGCAGAGTTGTTTCTCTCACACATTCTAACTCCTTTCTCCAGCTGCAAGTGAGAATTCCCACTGCCCCGCCTTTCTCAGCTCTGTTATCCCAGAGCTGTTACTGCCACTGTTGACAGGGTTGGCCTTGGCCAGCAGCGGATCCATCTTGAGTCTGGCTGGCATTGGCTCTGTCAGACATGAGGGAAGCTTCTAGCAGCTTCTCACAGAAGACCCTCTGTAGCTCCCCTGCTAAAGAACCTTGTCACATAAAGCCAATACACATATAAACTATTTTCAAAATTCTAATACATAATACTCTTTAATATACCAAAGGCCACCACTCTGCAGAAACTGTCAGTCTGCATTTTAACCTGTCCTTAAAAGACAAAGGTCCACATAAAGAATCACCATGAAAAACAGAAGCCTGCTGTTATGAAGCTAGCAGGGAGCTTCCCCAAAAAACTAGCAGGGAGCATGCCAAGCATCCTGTCACTTAAAAAACTGGTGGCTGAAAGCAGCAGAGATTCATCTTAACAGCTGAGCATTGACACCGCTTCTTTCCGTAGCTGTATCTGTTCTGCAAATAAAGGTTCAATATTGTTTCTCTTACTCCTTCAAAACCATTTTCCTTTCAAAGGAAAAGGAAAAAGGCAGCAATCATACTTATAGGAATATCTGTCAGTTGCAACATTAGCCTGTTGTTAAATCTGTCAATAGACAGCAGCCCAGAAGGGTTGTTTGTTTGTTTTAAAGGTAAGTTTGAAAACATTGGTTGCCCACATAGAATAACAGACGTAAAAGTGAATAGAAGCCTCTGCATTGGTTTAGGTGATCTGCACTAAAGTGAGCATCAAGTCAGATCACCAATTCATAGCTTAAAACCATTTCACTCTGGAATTTCACCTCCATCAACATGCAGCATCTACTCTGCCCTATGTTTAGCAGACTAAAAACTAGGTAGCATAAAGATCCATTAAGGTATCTCTCAAGTTCATGACTAAGTTTACACAAAACTGTAATCTATAGGCAGGATGCTCTCCCCCGTCATCTTCAGCTCACGTGTATCTTCTTGCTTTAAATTCTAATGAATAATATGTTGATTCTTTCCACAGAGAACTATCAAACATGTATTTTCTCTTCTCCCCTAACCCCTTCCAGCAAGATCTGAAAATTCCCTTACTTTTTTAATAACCTAGGCACTCTCAGAAACCATAACCCTCACAAACTGCAAAAAGCTACATGGGGGCCATGTGGCATCAGCACCATACTCCTATTTCTGCCAGTAACACAATGTGTTGGATTTGTCTTGCTGAAAGAGAAATACTAAGCCTGAAACAAAACCTTGTTTTGCTTCTTACTGCTCAGAGTTTAACACCATTATAATGCATTTCTAATTTAGCATCATCTAGAATGACTTCTAATAAGCAGGGAGATAGATTAACAGAATGCAAAGAAAAGTAACATTTCCTTTTCCAAAACAGGCAAACTAATAACTAAAAGAGAAATTAAGTAAATCCAGAAACAAAGCAAACAAACAAAAAAAAAAAGGCAAGAAGTCTAATTAGTTATCATGTGAAAACTGGGGAAGAGATTTTTAAAATTTAATTTGTTACCCACTACTATTGGGCAGTAGTCCCCATTACAAACTGTAATGGGAATCATCCTCTAAAGAACTTGCAGCATCACTGCAAGAAACCCGGTAATACCTAGAGAAACTCGTGGCAGCAACTGTCCCTACCTTCTTAAATCCTATACATAATTTCACCTCCCAGACCCTCTCTTCACTTTTCATACTGCAACGAGAACTGCAGTAATTTCTTCTTAGCTGGACAGGCAAGACAAGTTTATCAGTTTCAAGATTCTGAAATCAGTGCTAATCCTTTTACCAGTGACAAGGCAGAAGAGCTCAGAGCCATCAAATTGATGGCACCTCACTGGTGTACACAGCTCTTCACACAAAGAACCTTGTCATGAATGAACACGTTCTGGGTACTAAACAGCAAAATAAAACACAACAGAACTGCCACATAAGCAGCATGTTTAACTGGCATGACAGTTTTAACTCTTGTTAAACCTCACAAGATTTTTAAGTTAGTGCCACAATATATTTAAATAAACAAATAATCTAAAAGAAGCAGTTTCAAGTTAAACCAGTGTTGTACGTTCCTAGAGCAGAACTGGTCAAGTATGGAGGCTCAAGGACAGATGCAAGGCAAGCACATCACTGCACTTCCCTAAAACCCACAGATCCTAGAACCTCCAAGATCTGCAGCGCTGAGATCTTCTGAGCCAGAAGCACATTGCTGTGGTTAACCGATTTTTCTTCCACAGCTACAGCACTGGAATTTAAGACTGTTCTAACTGTAGTTAGAACTTGCTGGAATATTCAAAAGCCACTACGGTGCTGCAGAGCACTCTGAATTCCCAAACTCGGGCTGAACAAACTCCTACAGCTCAAATCACCTCAACCCCCTGAAGTTGTACCTAGACCCAGCTGTAATTGTTCCATGGACAAACATCGGAGGGTGTGTTGTCTCGGGTAAAACAGTCCTTTAGGTACATTTACAGAATGTTTTTCTCCCAAACTGTTCACACGAAGAAACCATAGCCTTTTTCCTCAAAAGAAATACACCCTCACAACATCAAGAATTCTGATTAGCAGAAATTACAATAGGCGCTGAGGCATACAACTCATTGGGATTTCCTAAGCAGCTATTTTTAAAATTCATAAATACTCAAAAAACCCACAAACTTTATTTTAGCAAGTTCTTTAGGTGCGGGTTTTTTCCCTTTTTTTTTAATGTATTACTACAATGCTGACTATCTTCCACAGTTCGTTCTCATCTGACGCTAAAGATCCAGCACCGACCTCCTGAATTTGTTCGGGGCAGGTTTCATCTCGGACTGTCCCGGCTCCCTTCCCAGCGCTGCCCCGCTCCCGGGAGGCGGCAGCCCGTCCATCCCTTCCCTCCCGCTAAGCCGACAGCCTCTGGGACTCCAAATCGCGCATCCCGCACGGGAAACTTGCTTCCCCCTGTCTCCAGCTGCGGAGCGGGCGGTAAGTCGGGCAAGCCGGGGTCGCCCGGCGGCCACGGGGACGTAACACGAACCCAGCCAAGGGGCTGCCACGGCACACGCAGCCGGTCAGTGGCGCAAGGGCTCGGCGGCGGCGGCGCGGCCCCGGGGGCGGAGGAGGCCGGGCAGGGCCGCTTGCCCGCGGGGAGGCGCTGGGGGCAGAGCGGCCCGACCTAACGCCGCCTCGGC
>VWZT01016190.1:221534-268399 GCA_013397055.1 Pachycephala philippinensis
AGCAGCCGCCGGGGTCCCCGAGCGCGGCTCTGCGGCACCGCCGGCCCGAAGGGCTTGAGCCGCGATCGGGGCAGTCCACGGCGGGGATCCGCCTCCGCCGCCTGGATACGGGACAGAAAACGGAGTTGCGCTGCTCAAACGGCTTCCCCGTGGCACTCTTCGTCGCTGGGTTATAGAGAAACCAATTCAGGGCTACGGTGGAAAAGCGTTTCTGTGGAGTTTTTAAATACTTTAGGAATGGCGACGTTACTAATTCATTGGTACTCTGTTTGTACTGCAAACTACAAATGCAAACTACAAATGTCAAAACTGTACACATCCACTTAGCAATGAAAGCATTGCTGGTCAATTTCTTCAGGTTTCTTGCCTAAATCCCAGTGAAACTGAAATATTTAAGTCAGCCTGCAGTGTAGGGGATTTTAATACAATATCCTGCTCTTTCAGTGTATGTATGCAAATCCTGTTAATATTTCGGCTATGTAGTGTGTTTGTAAGTGTTCTTTAGTGCCTCTTCTGAGGTCTAAATGCTGTTTGTCATGTTTTACATGAAAGGGAAAAGCTACATGGTAGTGTTGCTGTGTCTTCTGTAATGCTTCAGTGTAAATGTACACAAGGAAAAGTCTCCTGTGGCTGAGACCTGTGTTGCTGTGACACTACATATGAGCTTGTCTTCCATTCCCTCTAATTCCCCTGGTACCTCTAAATCCACTTCTATGCATTCCTGCCACTAACACATATTTGAGAACTTTCTTTTCATGCTAGTGACTCTGTATGCCCTTTATTTTCAGCCCATTCTCCTTTGACAGAGAGAGATACCATAGCAGAAGCAGAGAAGTCTGCTGTCCCAGTGTATTGTATGGCTGCTGTCGCAGCCCTTCCAGTGTATTGTATGACTGTTTATGTAGCTTTTCTGCAGCCTCGGAAATTCTAAAGCTTTTTTAGATTCTGCTTGGTACCACCCCCCCACTCCTAAAGGAGAGAATGGAAAGGTTTAATCTGTCCTAAAGTGTTGAAAGCCCTTCGTAACTGAAGGGATACTGAGGTGTTTTGCCACCAGATGTTTTGCAAGATGACAGATTTATCTGCCCTTAGCAGTTGGCCTGTGCCTTAGTGATTCAGATTGATCTAATGCACTATCTTACTATCCTCTGGCAGGAGCCTGTTTTTGTTACAGGCTCTCTTTGTTTGTAGAAGAACAGACTGTCTAACACACCAGAAAGAAAATTGTGGTTTAGATAAATGAAAAGTTTTACAGAAAGACTAGAATTGGAAAAATAGTGTGTTTGATGGTGGTGTAGAGAAAAGACAGCATGAAAAATATTTGGTAATCTGGTAGGCATAAGTATTAGGGTGAGAGAATTTTCAAGGACACAACTGATCTGCACACAACACTTTTTTTGAAAAGTATAATGTGAGAGGCCTGTTGTATCTAGTCCAGAGGCATAATGTTAAAGATGCTTGCAACCTTTTGTTTAGCTTCCTGTCAGGCAGGCAAGTTCCTTAGCTCCATCACTAGCCTTAAATTTGTGTAGAAACTTCTATTTGTTGGTTTTGAAATAAACCAGTAATGACTGTTCTCTTGGTCTGAACAACACTAAAATTGTATCAGGGGATTATGAGATGTGTGGTTCAAATGGGAGCTCTAAGGTGCCTTAGAAGGAAATGGCTGAAAGCTGAAATCCTGCTTGACAGATGCTTAAAACTCAGTGGTGTTTTTTTCCTGCTAATTTATAGAGAAAGTAGAAGGCAAAGGCTGGAGCTTTGAGGTCCTCAGTCTAAAAGTTAAATTTCTCAGGCAAGTGTAGATCCAACATGGAAAAGGGGGAAGCAGGAAGAAAAGGATTGAAGGCATGAATTGTTGATACTGTGCTTAGGATTTCATCCTAGTGAGGGATTTGGTTTCCTGACCTTAGTTTCCCATTATTACTTCGACCACCCTATATTGCTTTTGGCTGTCTCTGCAGAAGGACACAGGACTCTTTCAGGTGTTTTATTATGTTTCCTGGCCTCAAGAGAATGTCACAGACATCCTAGAGTGACTTTGCTGTCTATGCCACAGCCTGGTATCTAGAAGTAAACAAAACCAACCAACCAAAAAAAAAAAAAAAAAAAAAAAAAAAAAAAAAAAAAAAAAAAAAAAACCAAAAAAAAACAAAAAAAAAAACCACCCAAAAAACCCCAAACAAACAAACAAAAAACCAAACAAACAAAAAAAAACACACACAAAAAAACCCCCCCACACAAACAACACCACCCCAAAAAACCCCAAACCCCCAAACAAACATAAATTATTTTTACTTAAGCTGTTTCTAAGAAAGATACTGTGAGTTGGACTCTGTCAAAGCAATTGTAGGAAAGTACTGAGGTGGTAAGGAATGAATGGCACATAGGTGTAATTGAAGGGTCAGAAATATTGTCTGCATAAGTAAAATGAGAGGTTATTTAGTATCTGCATGTCTGATGCAAAAGGATCTGATAAGAAGTAATTCTGCTAGGTCGAGTGGAAAATTATTAGAGATAAGCCTGAGCTGGCAGAACAGGAAGAAAGGGATTTTTTGACGCTTTATGGAAGATGACAGGACTTGTTCGTGGACTTAATAAAGACAGGGGAAGAGAAAGAAAGAAATCAAGCATGACCCCTAGTCTACAGGACTGATAAAATGAAAGATACTGGCATGCTGGAAGAAGGAGAAAGGAAAGTATTCAGTGTTTTAAGAGAAAATATATAAACATACTGTTTGCTGTCAGAGGCATTGCTAAGTTAAACTTGAACAGCTCTCTGCTGTAATTGAACTGTAAAAGTCAAGCATGACAGATCTCATGCAGACTTTGTCTGTGGCAAGCAGTGCATCTGCTTTCATGTGGCTTGTAATCTGATTTCATGTGAAATGGAAAGCTCTGCTTCCTCAGAGTGAACAAAATTTTAAATATGAGCAAAGTCTTACTCAGTCTTGGCTTATGTTACTTCTGCTGGCATTGTTTGCTCCCATCTTTCAGATTTCTCAATGAAAGTTAATAGCGTAATTCAAAATACTTGGTTTTGTTCGCTTGCCTGGGTGTATGACAATAGTGAGGAAAAGGACTTCGACTGAAATGTAATTGGGACACCTCGTTAGTGAGTTCAGGCCCTTCTAGTACAGGGAACTGCAGGCATACTCCTTTTCTCTAGTGGTTAATTAGTAAGCTAAGGCATGCGTGGAATTCATAGCAAAAAAATTAAACAGAAAATAAACTCTGAACTGTAAGGATCACTGTGAAAACAACAGCTTGGGAGCCTCTGATTTCATTAGATTTATAGCAATTCTTCAAAAGGTTATTTGAGAAGTTCAGTCAATGCAGGGTTCAAGTCACAAGAAGAATTGTTTCTCTAAAACACAAAGATCAAAAAAATCCTTGTTTTTCCTGCCTGTATGGAAAAGGTAGAAATTAAAACAGTAGTGTTGCAGACAAAGTCAATGGATGTTTCTTCCCTCATCGAGAGGAACTGAATAGTGCAAAGTATGTTATATGATACTCAGATTAATTTGTCAAGACATTCTTGTAACAGAGAGTTGAATCAGTTTGAATGATGAAGTGCAAATGTCATAAACAATTGCACAGATGCCCTTGGCACACTGAAGGCTGGATATGGTCACCCTGGAGGTTTTAGGATGCTTCTACTTGATATAGGTGTGTTCTTGTTTTTTAATAACAAAAGACTGCAGATGGAGACAATTAGCTAAAACCACAGGTAACATAAATAAAATTTAATTTTTATTTAGTTGTGTGATCACCTCTCTTTCTTGTGTACATGAACAACCTATAAACATTTTAAATTTTGAAATTAAAATTTTGAAGAATTTATTTAATATATGTAGTAAGTGATAAATAAAAAGATGAAGTTTCTCAGATCTGTAATATTTAACTGATCTTTAAGTACTTTTCTGCTGAAAATTCGGTGTCACTTTACCTAATTCCATTTAATAAATGAACATGAACTGCAAAATTAATTACTGTAAAATGAATATGGAAAAGTCAGAACAAAATGAGCTTTAAAATAAAATAATTACTTCATAGGGATAATTGAGGCTCATCCTTTCTTTCCCCTATTCTTCTTATTTTCATGAAACAGCATGGTTTCTGCCTCTCTGTACTTCTCGGCTTCAATTTTTTAATATTTTTTTAATTTTTTTTTTAAGAGTTAGGTTTCCAGCTGCATTGAAACCTAATAGGATTTGGGAGTCTAATTCTCTTAAGCTCCTTTGAAAGTACAAACCTTTTCTCTTGAGAGGTGTTTTATTTCAGGAGTAGGCAAAGTTGATTAACCTGGATAGGAGCAACTTCTTTGAACCAGATCTATAAGCAGGAAAGCCACTTGTCAAAGTAAGACTGTCAAATGCAAATACAGTATTAAAGCCAGTGTTTGGTCTTCCTGTTGCTAGAGGCATTTGGTAGACAAAAATCATTACAAGGTACACTAGCCAGTATACTCCGTGAAACACCTTAGGTTATTTGGTCCCTATGAATGGGAGAGGGAGCGTGATAGATGTGCAGGAAGCACTTGGAACAGCAGGAAAATGGTCTCATTATTCCCCTCCCCGCGCCTTGTTTTTATTTTTGACATTCTTCTGAGAGTTAAAGTTAGGAGGAATATTCTGTATTTTCTTGGGTGCTTTTTTCTTCCTTTTAAGCCATGCAATTTGCATTCACATATTACTAAAATAATCAGTTAATGCTCAGAGGTAATTTCAACTAGCTAAGTACTTAGCTACACCTTGTAACTATCTTGACTTGAAACCATAATATTTTAAAGTGCTTAAATCTTCCTTTCTTCCTTTCTCTGAAGTCTCTTAAGGCTGAAATACTATCTGAGTCCACAGTACATGCTCAGTGTCTTTCACTGCCGTGATTTGGTGTTTCAGATGTTAGCAAAGTCTTTACATTAAAAAGCTAAGGATGGGAAGCAGTCAAATAATGTTCCTTTCCAGGAAACATTCTACAAGTTAAAGTACTCCAAGGGAATGCAGTAGCAGCAGCCAATGAAGTCAATTTTCTCTGCTAGTCTGAGAAATTAATAGCGTGCCAACCTAGTGTTGGACTTGGAGGTTTGGAGGGGAGTTGCTTGGTTGGCAATATGGTGAGGAGAACTTTGTGTAAGAGAAGACCAAAATGAGGTTAAGTGTGTAAGCTGAGATATCAGATATCCTGAACCTCCTCCAGTATGCTTGTAGAAATTGGGAGGACATGGGAACAGTTGTGAAGTTAAGACTTGGAAAGATTTCTATCTGTTTCTGCTCAGACAACCATGCATGCACACACGCTGGGTTTCATGAAACATGCTGGAAAGAAAATGTGAAGTACCTTTGCAAAGTCTGTGTAGCCCCTATTGCTTTCATCATTATACAGTTCTAAGAGGGAGGCAATATTCAGGACAGTTTGACTTCAGTGGGTCTCTGGAAATAAGGAAGAGCCACCAGGGAAGCACAGTGAAACTGACGCTAATTTTGAAGCCAGTATGGTCAAATTGTTGGCTTCGGTCTCCTAGGCACTTCAAAACCATTCAATGTGGTATTTTTTAACCCAGCAGGATATAGTTCCGTGCTGCAGACCAGTGCAGTGACCAGCAGCTGAGGGTATGCAGAATGCCATGGAATGAACCAGCTGAGGTTACCTTGTGAACCATTACCAGTGGAAATTTTTCAGAGTATTTTCCCAGCTACTGGAGCGTTTCAAACTTTAGTTCTGTAACATTTTTAAGTCTCTGAGCCTCTCCTTTTCTACCAGCTGATAATTCTAAAAATACACCCCTGAATCTGAAAGACAGATTGGGAGTGTTTGCTTTGTGTACTTCTAACTTAATTAAATGTTATTGGATTGCCGCAGAAAACCTTGTTTAATTTTAGTGGAAACTAATGAAATCCTCATGAGCTTTCATATACTTTGCTGAATATGCAAAGCTGGCAGCTAGCAAAATTCCTCTAAATTTTCAGACAGTTAAGTAATTTGAAGAAGCAATACCGTTGGAATACAGTTTTAGTTTAAAAGGAGCAAATGAAAATTGCTATGTAGAATCATGGAGTCATAGAGTGGTTTGGGTTGAAAGGGACCTTATAGATCATTTAGTTCCAATCCTCCTGCTGTGAAGAGGGATGCCACTCACTAGATCAGGTTGCTCAGGGCCCCATCCAGCCTGGCCTTGAACACTCCAGGGTTGGGGCATCCAAAACCTCTCTGGGCAACCTCCTGTAACACTTCAGTGCTCTCTGAGTAAACAATTTCTTCATAACATTTAGTCAAAACCTTCCCTCTTTCAGTTTAAAGCCATTGCCCCTTGTCTTGTCACTATCTGTCCATATAAAAAGTTCCTCTCCCTCCTTTTTATAAGTCCTTTTTTATGGTACTGGCAGGCTACAATAAGGTCTCCCTGGAGCCTTTTCCACGCTGAACAACTCCAACTCTCTCAACCTGTCTTTGTAGGAGAGATATTTCACTCATCTTTGTGGCCTCGTCTGGCCCTGCCCTACAGGTCCATGTCTTTCTTGTGCTGAAGACTCCAGATCTGGATGCAGCACTGCAGGTGAGGTCTCACAAGAGCAAAGTGCAGAGTCAGCTCCCTCGGCCTGCTCCCACTGCTCTTGATGCAGCCCAGGATGTGGTTGGCTTCCTGGATTGTGAGTGCACGTTGCTGGCTCATGTGCAGCTTTTCATCCACAGGAATCACCAAGTCTTTCTCTGCAAGGCTGCTCTCAATGACTTCTTGTCCCAGCACCTACTCATGTCTCTCCTTGCCTGACCCAGGTGCAGCACCTTGCACTTGGATTTCTTGAACTTCATGAGGTACTTGTAGGCCCCCTTGTCAAATTTGTCCAGGTTCCCCTGGATGGGATCACATCCCTCTGTTGTGCCAACTACATCANCCAACTACATCACTAAGCTTCACGTCATCTGCATATGTGCTGAGGTCTCATTGTCTGTGTCATTGATGAAGACATTGAAGAGCCCAGGTCCCAAGACAGAGCTCTGAGGGATGCCACACATCCCTGGCCTCCACTGAGACATAGAGCCATCGACCTCAACACTCTGTCTGTGTCCAGAGGGTGTTTAGGGTGAACTGATCTTGTTTGATCAAGTCATTGCAGTGTACGAGCAAGTCATGAACACACATTTGGAGCTCTTAAATGTGTTTCAAGCTATGTTTGGGGATTTTTTTATTTTTTTTTTTAATTTAATAGCTTTTATGTGCGGGTTAAGATATGAAGTAAATTTTACATGTTTGTGTAACAGTGACAGAAACAAACTAAGAATTTTCATAATATCTAACATGTCATTACACCTGTAGTGTGCTTAGTACTTTCTGTAGAAACTGGGACCCTGAAAAGAAGAACTTTTTGGTCTGCGGACTCAGATATAGGTCATACCAAACTGCTTGTTGAACCTGGGGACTAAATTTCAGACTTGCTCTGGTACTCGCTTGGTTTGGGAATCCTGCAGCAACCTCATACTTCCCCATGTGCCTTTATTCCAAATAGGATACGCTGGGGAAAATGAGTAGTTGGCTGAGCTTTATTTAGTCTGGCATGTTAGCCATTGGGGAGAAAACATTTTGTGCGCAGAATCCTCTATGGGTATAATAAGGCACTTATCCTTCAGATTTTGTGTCTATAGTAAGCCTGAGGGTTTTAAGAAAGGTTATAAATTTTCTATTTTTTTTAGAGTAACAAGTTTTTTCTCAAAAACCTCACCTCTTATCTCTCACCCTCCACAAAACCCCAAATCTGTCAAAACGACCAACTTCGCACCTAGAAAACGGAGTAATGAAGTTATTTGCGCTCATTCGTTCTTCTGACCACAAGATGGCAGTGCAACACTACAATAAGATGCTAAATATGCTTTTTCCTGTGTGTGGCAGAGCGGTAAAAATATATATTGAAGCTGTTGCAGATAAGATTAGCATATGTAATTTTGAATGATAATATGCAAAATAAAAGCTTAAAGATGTCAAATAAGTAATGATCAATAAATGCTGATTTCACATGTGTACTGCACAACCAATGGCACTGAATTTGACTTTCATTGAATTAACCACAAGAATTGTAAATGGTGACATTTCACTGGTAAAGGTCAATAGATGACTGTAAAGCTAAGATACCATATATAAATAAAAAAAACTTGGGATAAATTCGTGTCCCAGTATAATCAGTATGCAAACAGCAACTGATTTCCACAGTGAGGAATTTGAGTCTTGATTATTTTAATTTTAGGATAGATTTTATGCAATATTGCAGAATTGTCATCAAGCTCTCAATGCCAATCTATAACCAAAGTAAAGACTCCTGTGTTACATACACACTGCTGTAAGCCTCTGTTAACTTCCTTCAAGTATTTGCAGGTGTGAGACCTACAGCAAGGCATAAAAGCTTAAGATATACACTTCTTCAAAATAAGCTATAAAATTTTGTTGTCAGCTTTTAAAGTTAAATAATATTGTAGGATAGTATATGTTATACATGTAAAAGCATGTAGGTAGTCAAATTAGTAGTGGAACATGCCTGCTGTAAAAGTCATAGGCAAAAAAAATGCTTTGTCTGCAGAGGCAGTTCTGAAGCTGTTACAGCTTCTGTGAGCCAAGATTATATTGGCATAAAGAACAATTTTTCGTTACTGTTTATTGTTTCATCAGTTGTGCTTGGTGACTGATATACATATTCATGTTAAATTGTTGTAACACAAAAGTTTATTATGCAGTAAGAAAAAAATCCTAACATATAGCAACAAAGCATGTCTTTTGATAGCAATAGATGTGTTTTCTGTGGCAGTGTTCTAGAAAAGAAAATCAAAACTGATTCTGGTTATTTCTGTGCATAAGATCCGAGAATTTTGCCTGTTAAGTGATGATATTACAAATTTTCCTTTAACTGTAGCTTAGTTTCTGTGACATTACTTTGGATGTCCTTACACATGTAAACATTCCTTTTTTATTCTTGCTGCTTTTCCATTTCAAGCCAGCAGGGTGGGAGGCACTCAAAATCATACCCCCGAGACTGGAGGAACTCATCTGTTATGAGACTGAAAATCTCTCTGAAAAATGGTTATATTAACGTTTTCAGACTGGTTTAAGTATTATGATTAGGGTTGACAGGAATGAAAAGAGCTAAAAGGGCTAAAGACAAGGGAAAAAAAAAAACCCTTTTCAGATAGTGATGTGACTCCTAGAACCTGAAAGTTTTGAAAATCAGTATTGCAGTGATGAATAATAGGGATGCCTCTAAATATTTTCAAGTATCTCAGTCTTGATTATAAAGACCTTAAATCTGTTCTTCTTCAATTGGATTTGAAAACATGCAATTAAATTTTTTCCCCTTGGAGGAGATGAATTGAGATTTGCTGCCTGTGGAAACCATCACTGGTCCTGTTGTTGGATAAAGTAAATCAATATTGGTTTTTATAATATGAAACTCTCACTCTCTGATGCCTGATTATTATTTGTGCAATAAAGTGTTAAATATCAGTCATCTTAAGATAGTATTTTCTCTACTGAAAATCTGTAGTACAAGTCAACTATTTTGGGCGAGTTGAAAGTAGAGTAGTTCAGGATAAGTACCTGCCATTTTTTCTGCAGCATGTCTTGTCCTGGGGAATCATTACAATTAGGTAAAATCGCACCAACATCTGAAACAGGTAATTAATGCTTCGGTTTTCTACAGTGGTGGTTTTCTGATGAGAAAATAACTGTTGTTGAGAAGTCCCACCCATATAGTGGGGAAAGAAGCACAGGAGTAATTGGCCTTTGGATCTGCTTTTCAATCATTGAACTACACTGTTAACAGCTGCTTTTGTTTTCCCTCTGGATCATTTTCAATCCGTCAATTTTTGTCAGGAAACACAGTTTATGGGTCATCTTGTAGTCTTTAGTCAATGAATCATTTCCAAGTTCAGTGTGTTATCCTAGTTTCCTGGGCTTTTTACTGTTTTTATTATACTGAAGTATGCAGATGTGTGGCTGGTGCCCCCAAACAGCAACACTCCCAAAAGCCAAGGAGAGTCTTAGTAGCCCTTTCAGTTTTAGAAAATTCTTTGCACTATTTAACTTCCTCTGAGAGGCAGTTCTGAGTGGCTTTGCAACAGGGTTAAGTTTTACTTATTTTTCTGTTAGTAAGACTCATTTCTTGATACTTAGTTAGAGGTTTGATTTTCAAAAATTAGTATATATTTTGAATGTGCAGTAAATACCACTCAACTTTGTTTTCTCGGCTGGCTCCAGATAACATACTGAACTTGATAAAACATGAAGGGCATGGTGAAAGAAAAAATGGTTCTAACTGCCATAATCAGAGACACAGAAACAAAATTTAACTCTTCATTATGGATTCTATGATATTTGATGACTCTTCCAGCCTGTGGAGCTATGTGATTAATTTCTGAGTTTGAAGGTTTGTTTAAAACCAAATCTTATCCTCAATGTTTTGGTATTAAAGCTTGAAATGATGAATTGTAGGCATTTTAAGAACCAAACAATAAAGATGTTGCACCTGATCTTTAGATGAGTTTTTCAATCTGAACCATGAGGTTATGAATGCTTGAGATTTGTGATGATACACCGGGGGTTTTTAGGCTGGTTACATGTATGTTCTCTACAGACAGGTTTGCAATGCTGCATTGCATGAGGTGGTGTACAAATGTGCTTAACATAACCCCGTGGCAAGAAGTAGAAGGTGAAGTTGTCAGGGTGCTTATAGGTTTTTAGAAGAATTTATTTTCCAAAACATTGCATTACTATTGATGCTGACCAGTGGCAGCACAATCCTGTGTATACACCTTAGTTTTGTCAGAATTGCATAATAGTGTGAAAAGCAAGAGTGCTTGCTTTGTTCATGCTGCATATTCAAAACATTGTGTCCAGTGCCCATTTTAGGTGCTTCTGTCATCATATTCTTGGTAGCCTCTGTTGTCTCTGGGTTGCCATACCAGTTCATCCTGGGATCAGTTCATCATCAAAAAGAGGAGTTATGGAGAGGAATCTGCAATATTCTGAGAATAAAAGACTCCTGGAAGAACATGAGAGCTTTGAGAGTCTTCGTAGTTCTGCTCTTCATTCATCTCCAAGTCTCTGGTTATTACAAAGCCAAGACAATGGGACTTTTAAGAAAGTTCTGTGTTTGTGGACAAAGTGCTTTGTTCTCTTCTCCTAAGTGGGATTAGGGTTCTGAAGGGGTTGGGGTTGTTGCATTAATCAGGGGGAACATGGCTGCCACTTATTTATTATACCTCTTAGTAAAAATTTTACAAGGCAAAACTGTAATGCTGGCTGGGTAATGAAGACAGTCCTTGCTTGAAATAGTCTTTATTGTGTTTTTCTAAGCAGTGAATAAAATAAATATCAAGATGCTACATGCTTTGACTGGCATATTCTTCCTTATTGTGAGATACAATGATGGCCATCCCAGATGACAAAAAGGAAATAAAACAATCTTTTCTGTTGATTTTTAGCAACCTTTTCTCCTTTCCGCAAAATTTCACTTTTTAATATGATGAGAAATAAAGCTTATTGATTAGGCATTTCTAAAAGGGAAGAAGAAAGCATGGAGGCTTTCTGCAAATATAAACCAATGAATGTTATTAGAGAGTAAACTAAATGGAACGAAATTTCTTATTTAGAGTACGAAACTCTTCTAAGTTAATGTCCATAAAGTTTAAATTAGTTCAGACTTTTCTTATTAGAATAAATGTTTCCTTTTAAAAAGCATGATAATCATAATCAAGACTAAATTTGTTCTGTTATTTATTTTCAAAATGATTGTACATGTTTAGCAGACTTTTGATTTAAATCCCTAGGGATATATTGGAGACAGATGTTTAAATGACCTAATGTTTAAAGTAAAGTTATATTTGGACACTCGATTAAATTTTCCTTAAAATCTTTCCTTATATGTTAGATTGTGGAAAGTGCAGAAAGTATTGAAAGATTTATGTTGAAAAGGTACTGCTTTATTTTTAAAGTAAGTTATTAGAGTTCAGTAGATTTTATTTCAGGCAACTGTCAAACGCAGAAAATGTTTGTTTATAAAACAGTATGTTTACAAATGAAAATATTGTGTCTTGTTGCAGAGCTAAATGGGAAACAGATTTCTTTAAAAGTTCATTGATTTCAAAACCAAATTTACCAGGCCATTTATAGCTGCCCCCAAAACTTGGTTAAGACTCTTGTAGACCTTAAAATGTAGCATCAGTTGAAGACTGCGTAATAGGCATAGCAGTTGCAAGTGTTTTTACCACTTTCCGGTTTTGAACAAGTAATAGCTTCTCTCAAGATGCACCTAATGTCATGGTGTGGAGGACTATAAGGGCTGCATATGTGATAGTAAACAACTTTTTGAGAAGTCTCAGTATTTCATCATCATAATTATCAATATGGACCTATTGAGAAGGTATTGATTTACAGGTGGAAACAATGAGTATCTTCAGTCTTCTGAAGTTTATGTATATTGGCTTTTATTGTGTTTAGTTAAATAAGCAAGTTACTGAGTTGCTGAAGTTCTGCCATTTTTAACTGTAACTGAAATATTGTACTAAGAGATGCATTCTTGTCACTGGCAGAATACTTTTCTTTGTGGGCTGATGCAAGTGTTGCACTAAAACTCTACTCGGATGCTTAGCACTCAGCCTTCAAAATAACCTCTGGCCAGATCTTGAGAACGTTTCTGTGGGACAGCATTTTTTATTATTTTCTGTCATTTGTGATTAGGAAGGCTGATGTGGGCAGCAGAGCTGAAATGTATTTTATGCAGAGTGGACCTTGTTAAATTTAGGCAGCACATGCAGCATTCTTTTGTAATCTCATTGAGGTCTGCTGGGCTAGAACTGGAGTAGCCCTCTTCTGGGAAAAACTGAAATTGCAGTGTGTGGAGCCTCATCTTTCATGTGGGAGTGGATGTTGGGTCAACGGTGGCATAAAAATCATGTTTCACAAAGGGAATGAAAAGAGATCTCATCCTGTTCCTGAAAAAGGAGCTTTCGTTCTGTCTTTTTGCTGTTAGATGAATGTAAATTAGTCGTGCGTAGTAACTGTTTTGCACAGCATGGATCTAATCAAAAACTAACAAATTAATGTGTAGTATCTATGTGATGCCACTGTAAGCGGAAATTATTTTGATTTTCTTCCTGAATTAAGATTTGGGATATAGATTATAACTCTGGAAAATAAGTGGAAAAGTATCTTCTTAAGACTCCCAAAAAGCATAGAGTGGTCACAAAATTGGAACAGATAGCCCTTAAACATCTTCTGAAAATGTCACTTGTCAATTGTTGGTGTGACGATAAGGAGTAGTATAGAATGAAATTCTAAAAGTTTTGCAGATAAAGCAGTTTTACAGTGTTGTGGTTAGATTTGTCTACACACAGATTTTCTAAGTTCACAAATGTTCTTTAAAAGTATTGAAAGAATATTGATCAATTGATGCATAGCACTGTTAATTGGACTTGTCACTTGCTTAAGTCTTGCAGACCTAGGGTAAACACTTGGAACTGGGCTGCAGTAACTTGGGCAACAACTTTTATGTTTGTGTAGTATAATCTTACCTTTTTTTACACAATGGCTTTTCCCTTTTTCAATTTTTTTTTTTTTTTTTTTAGTGAATGGATAAAATAATGGCTTTCAGTGAATAGAAAAAATACTGGCTTTCTGTTTAAATACTCATGATCTTCTCATGTAATTATTATCACTTACATATACAACATTTGACTATTTTTTTTCCTTGATTATGCATGAATCTCCTTATGCTACTTGAGTATTTTCCCTGAAGACTTCAGTTGGTGTGCTGAGATTTGCAGGAGTGATTTAGTCCTTTGTAGAAGTAGCAGGGACCCTAAAGACTAAATACTGCTCTGTTACTCAGACTTAGCTGTTTGCATTCTGTGTGCTGAATAAAGATAACATCCTTGAGAGAAAACCACTGCAGTCAAGTAGAGATGGTATCACAATCATTACCAGCTCAGTCCTAAACTGGGCTTTTTCTGTTCAGTCTAAATCTTGTTTACATCTAAATCTTTGTTTCCTAGATTTTAATTAATCTATAATTGCACCTAGAACCTTAATTCCAAAACCTGTGAAGAATTAAAAAAACTTGGAGAGAGACAATGTTCTATAAATTCTTTTTCCACAATAGGGCTGAAACCTTATCTACTGCAAGTGGAATTAGGGACAGCTTGCCTTGTCTTTGTTTTGACTACAAACTCTATTCTGGTTAAGAGATTAAATTCAGAAAGATGAATAAATCAGTGCATTACATTTTGTATGATGATTGAACTGTTTGTAAAATTTGAATACTTTATATGTTTGCTAATTGTTTTGTAAACATTTCAATATTCAAGTTTGTAGTATAAATAGTTTTGACTATGGGCAAGATTTGGACTGCTTGCATTCTGTATAAGCAAAAGCTGGGTGCCTCTTGCTCACCGAACAATTCAGAACAGACCCAGGTGATTTGAGTCCAGGGGAAGAATTTGGGTCTTCCTTGGCTTAGCCCAGGAAACCGAGGAATCAAGCAAATTCTCTCTTCCAAGATTTTTTTGGTTTCTTTTTCATTTGGTGTTTTTGTGGTATTTTGTTAGTTTGTTTGACTTTTTGTTGGTGGTGGGGGGATTTGTGGTTTTTTTTTTTGTTATGGGTTTTTGTGGTGGGGTTTTTTTTTTTTCTTGTTTGTTTTTGGTTTTGTTTTGTTCATTCGTGCTCTCTTCCTAGGCCTTTGAATCTTAAAATCATTTTTTGCATACTGGTACAAATCAAACATGAGAGGGTGTAGCTGTGTATGAAGTGGCCCTGGTGGTCAGTTAAGTCTTCTGAAAAGTGAAATAATGGATTTAATTGTTTTGCTTTCTGGACTCTAATACATTAACTTTTCATGTGTACTTTCAGAGAAATTGTTATCCCTCAGTTCTAGGGGAATTGCAGGTACCTGAAACCATGAGATTAATCAGTATCCAAATTCCAGTGAAATCAGTGGAAGTTACTCACTCCCTGAATCTCTTCTGAGCTGTCCCAGATCTGTATCAGATATCCTGTGAAGTCCAGCATGTGAACATACTCCAGGTGGCTACTCCCTGTATGTATAAAAGGAATGGACCTGTTGCCAAATTGTTTTCCTGGCTGTGGGCTTGGACTCTCTGACACGTCCAGTTGAAGTCAGGCAGCAACTTTCTAAGCATTGGAGGAAAAGGCTTTTGTGATAGCTAATTAATTATATTTCTGTTATAGTATACATTCTCTGTTTATATCTGTGGGGGAAAAAATTATTTCTGTAACAGGCTATAGAGCTCATAGCTGAAAAATCTAGCAAACTGAATTTGTACTTCTAAAATGTGCAACCTGTTGTCAAGTACTCCTGGATCAGATATATTGTGTTTGGTAATAACTGCTGTATGGTGCACAGAAGACCTCCACAAGTCTCCCAGAAACTCATAACTCCCGAATCTTGTATACAACAGTTTTCCATCCTACAAATTTAAACTTTTCCAGGAAAGGAGGAGAGCTGTTCTGATGTACCACTGGAATCTTTTTCCGTCAGTCCTTTCATGACTGCAGTGTTCTCAATGTATGTTTCCTGTTCTATTCTAGAACTTCTATTCTCAAACTAAACCAAAATTCTTCTTAGTATTTCACTTCTCTTACCCCAAGTTATGTATGTAAAGTCACAGTGACGCCATTGTATTTTGGACCAGACTTCACTGGCCTTTTACCAAAGGATCTGGTGTGTGTATCTGGAAATAGTTTCTTATTATTGTGCAGTGGTAGTCTCCACTGACATTAAGTTCATGGACTCCACTTCTGATTTGATTGTACGAAGTGAGCTAAAACCTAAGCAGTCTTCTGTCTGAGCCTGTTTATACTTAACTAACAGTGTTGCTGTTTTGTCTTCACTTTCTAGTTTAGACTTTCAAACTGTGATGTAAGGGAATTGTCAGTCGTTGCCTTAGAAGTTATTCTTTCAAAAATTGCTGTGACTTGTTCAATTTCTCATATTTTCTATTGAGATTTGCATCCCCTATATATTGGTCTTCTTCAGTTAGCTTCCAGTTGGAGGCTGAAGTCTGTCTTCTGCGGCTGGATTGAGCACAGTTTTCCTTCCACTGTTTAGTGTCCAGCACATGTTTGGGGTTCTTCCCTCTTTTTTGAAGGACATAGGTTGGCAGTGGTCTGACAGTCCTAACATCCTTCCAGGTCTGTTTCCACTCAATGGAAGTTTATTTTGCTTTGCTTCTGTTCAGCAAATACGGCTTTTTTTCTAGAACTTTGATGGCCATACTTTGCACGTAGAACATCAGGTGATTGAGATATTTTTCTAAAACATGATCTGTGCCAAGCAGGATCTAAGTGGCAGGATGCACTGACCATACAATTGTGTGCTTTGTTTTCCCCTGTGTTCTTGCCAGAACCTTGATGATATCAAACCTGATGATGGGGAAAATATTTGTCATCAGTGATCTCCTCCAAAGTATCTCCTTGTGTATGCAGTAAAATATTCCTTTTTTTCATATCTACAAACTAGGTAAATAATTGAAGGTCCTCAGCTTTTTCCATGCCTTTTGTAGCCAGTAAATATATTCAGTCGGTTCTTTCCGCTCATTCTAATGCCTAAAGCAATAAACTACCAAGACTGTTTCTTGAAGAAAGTTCCCTATTTACTAAGCATGAACTTTCTATATGTTGAACTTTCTTGTTTTCTGGAAATTTCCTGTCCAAACCATTCCTTGGCTGGATTAGTCTTGTGTGCTATCTGATTGTATACCAGCATTTTGCAAAACTAAAACACTGAATAAGGTGGTTGTCAGTCTGATATTTTGTAGATTTTCTGTTTGTTGTTTGCTCTTACAATTAACTTGTGTTATTGGAGGGGATAAAGTTCACGATCCCTGTTTCTTTCCTTAGCCAAAAGCTACTTGCAAGAATGCTTTTCTCATCTTACTTACAGCTGTCATCTCAGTAGCTTTTGTGTCACTATCTGGTGCCCAAATTCTGGGTACATTTAAGTTGACAGTATATTCTTCTGTTGCAATGTTCCTCATTGACCTATGAAGAAGAGAGGTGGTGCTATTTATCTATGCCTCTTCTTATTGTGTTAGCAAACTCTTTGAAATGATGCTGACCTTTTAGGGAACTGATCCAAGGAGCTTAAGTGACAAAAACTTAATTGCTTTTGACAGGATAGTTTTGTGTCAGTTTATTTGCCTGAACTGCGGGAGCTGGCAGGGATTCCCAGTCAGTGGCAGAAGAGTGGGTAATGGTTCTGGTAGCAGCAGTTGGATTGCTTACCTGTTTTATCAGGCTGCAGTGAGTGCCAGGAACACTTCTGAACTTCGCCCAAAGCTTAACACACATCAGCAATCTAATTAGCTTGCTCTATTGTGGTAGCAAGTGAAGCTGTTTGTCACCTTCCATATTTTCCCTCGTAGGACCTGCTTCTCAGGTAACCTGAAGCTTTAACAAATACCATTAAAGGAAGATGTGTATTCAAATAATCCACAGCAGGAAAAAGGACTTTGCTCAGCTTTGTGTGAGGATTAAGAGGGAAGGAAGGCTCCACTCTTTTTTTCTTTTTTCTTTTTAACATTTTTGGGTTTTTTGGTGTTTTTTTTTTTACTGAAACATGTATTTTCTGGGATGAAAATGCCTACATCTCAAAAATTGATGTGATTTGTTCCCTTTTTGCAGATGTTTNGAAACCTTAATAAACTCTTCTTTGTACTACTGGTTTGCCACTGAATGTAGACTAAATTGAGTTAGGATCTGGGGAATGTATTTCAGGCTTCTGTACTTTGCTCAGAGTATAACCCACTTTAACATATATGAAGTGAAGAACCCCAGCAAATTTAATCTATGGCAGTTGAGTCAGTTGTCATCTGCTTCCCAGCATGTAAGTCCATCACTAGAAGAGCCACCACATCTAGTACACTGATAAAACAAGGCATAAAATACTTTCAGTTGTGTCTTCTTTCTGATGCCCGTCACTTGATGGCATGGGCTGAGGCTGGACAGGCTGAGAGCTTGCTTACCCTGTCTCCTTTAGGCTTTGGGACTATTGAGTTTGATGGTTTTTCTGGTACACTACATTGGTTGATGAAAAATAATTTTTCTGCCTGACAGTAGTCCTCTTAATTTTCTCATGAAAGTTTTAGAAGCCTTTACACATGTTCTTGTTTGCTATATTTTATAATCTTTTCACTAGATTATGTGTGTGATACTTGTACTTCAGCATTTAAGGTGGAGATGGCAGTGTTGTGCTTCTCTGCTGTCTTTTTTGGAGGCAAAAGCAAATTTCTTACTGGGATGCTCAGGCTGTTCTGTTTGTGCTGAAATCATGTTTTCAAACAGAAGCCTAACCATGCAGGGGGTGTGCAATGTACAGTCTTTTCTATAGGAAGATAATTATGTCTTAGGATAAAAAATACTGAAATTAAGAAGCTACTGGAAGTAGTTAAAGATGAGTCTGTAACTGTTGCAGGGAAGTATGGTATCAGCTAAAAAGTTTTGTTATCTAACACTTGATTAAAAAAATATTTAAATTAAAAATAACTTTTTCACATATAATATTGCCTGTGTTAGTTCTAGATTAAAATGGAAGAAAATTGGCTTTTGAGCCATTCATAGTCTGGAATTCACAGGCTTTCATAGTAATTATGAAAATATTATAAACAGTCATAGAAACTATTACTTTCAAACATAGTCACTAATGTTATAGGTGTCTGAGCACAAATTATCTGACTTCAAAAAAGCCCCAGCTCTGTGTTTGGAAGACTTACGGTGTAAATGTGTTCTTGATGGAGCCAGAAGAGTGCCTCTGAACACCTGGAACTTTAGCCTTGTGTTTGGAAAGCAGCCAGATGCTGACCTTGGTGGTCCTGCACCTGTAGACACAGTGCCCACTCAATACCATCGCCTTGCACAGCATCTGCTTGCACGCTGAAGTTTGAAGCCTGACTGCCACTGACTCCTTGTGGCTTGGCTTTTTGGTTCTGTATTATGATGTTAGCTATACAAGCAAATGCGTCTTAAATCTTTTACTAACAAAATCTTGCAGATGACATACCTATGTTATTCTGACGTGCTTTTACTTTTAATCCTGTAGTTTTCCTCCTTAAGTTTTCCTTCTCTCTCCAGTAATACTTTTACACTTGAATGGTTTCCCTCTACACTTCTATTCTTACAGCTCTGAACAAGAATGTGCATCTGTTAATATACGTCCTAGTGGCTCCCACAGTTATTAGTAGAATTCAGTAGCAACTGTGTACTTCGAGCATCTATTAAATCCTGAATGATACAAATGCGTTACTACCAGAACTTACTTTATCTTACTTATTTTTTACTTTACTTATTACTTATTTTATCCTACAAATCGAGTCTTTGATACTTAAAGTGTTTGAATAGCTGTCACAAAAATATGTGAAACAGGGTTGGAAGAGGGTCCAAGTATGATACATTTGTGTTCTGTGTATAGTATCTCCTTTTTACTCTAATGGCTGAGATTGTATATACAACTCCAGAGCTATCTGACATTTGTTCCTTAAACGGGTATTTAAAAGGGGACACTCACATTTTATAGTCCTGATTCTCTGTTGCCTGTTGAAATCCTATTTCAGTAATTTATTTTCCCTTTCTCTGAAGCAGGGATTTCCTGAAAACTGGCTCCAGACCAGTACTGCAATATAAATATTATAGGATTTAGTATGATGGTACTACTTTTGTGTGTTTGAAATCAGAGAATCACAGAAAGGTTTGGGTTGGAAGGGACCTTGAAGACCAGCAATTCCAACACTCCTGCCATAGGCAGGGACACCTTCCACTAGATTGGGTTGCTGGGAGCCCCATTCAAATGGGCCTTGAATGCTTCCAGTGATAGGACAGTCAGAACTTCTCTGGACGCCCTGTTCCCATGCCTCACCATTCTCACAGTAAGGCATTTCTTCCTAATATCTAACATAAATGTTCTCTCTTTCACTTTGACACTCGCTATATCAATGGTGATTTTTAGAGTTATCAAGATTATTATTCTTTTTCTTCAGTGTTTTACCATTTAACTTTTTTTTTAGCGAATGATGAAACTGTTTTGTGGGGTAATTACTACCATTTTGTTCCTAAAATGCAAGTACTCTGCTGCTGGAAAAACATTACCTCTCTTGTACCTTGTTTGAGAATTCTGATACATAGATTCCTTTTTTCTGTAGTCTCTAAAGTAGTGATTGATATGCACTGATTACACTGTTGGTTTTATTTGTTTGGGTATTTTAGTATTAATCAACCTCTTAAAACATTTATATATGGAATTAAAAGTAATTTCCCACCAAAGGTAATGATTGGAACCATGCCTAATAAAACAATGAGATCAAAAATCAATTGGGAAGTCTCCAACTCCGTATCATCCTTCTCTATAGCTAAGTTTCTGCTGCACATCAAATCATCAAGGCTAAGAGCAACAGCAAGAATGTCTGCTTTCAAAAGATAGAAATAGTATCTTGTGGGCATGAACTGTGTGTTTCATTGTGTGCTAATGTGCTAATGATGATGCTTATAAATGCCAACAATTTTGGTGCTCATCAAAGCATGCAAAAAAAAGAGAGGGAGATTCATGTTATGAAGTTATGACAACATTTTCCGTAGCTTCAATGTGTCTGTGATAGCCTGGTAAGACTGCAGCAGGTCAAAAGTGAGTATCTAAAGATGTGTCTATTTCTAACAGTTCATGTTTGAGTTTTGGAATTACTTGATCTTGTTTTTAAGGAGGAGTTGTCAGTGTCCAGAAATCTGAAGTACTGCATTTCAAAAAATGCAGGTTATGTTAATCCCTAATTTAAGACTTATTTAAACTTAAATATGAAATATTTAAAGCAATATTTGATTATTCATTTCCTTGTTAAGCCTTCTCCCATACAAAGTCTTTTACTAGTATCTTGTCTGGAAGGGAAAAAAAGAGGAAGATGTGAATAATGTGTCCTCCCAGTGTACTTTGTCCATTTCTATTTACTAGTGATATGAGCTGACTGCTTAGTGGCTACATTGATGATATGGTGCGGCCTGGCCTCTCTGTGTTTGGTTTCATTAATAGAAGAGTCCAAGTTTTTAATGTTGGAGGCAGAAAAATTGCCATCCTGCAGCTGATGGGGTTTTTCTCATGATACTCTTAGGCAAAAGTATGTACAGACTGAATTCTTGTGAAAATCTGTAAGCAGAGATGCAATGTTTCCATGTAACACAAGTACTAAATATTAGGAGATCAAGGGAAGGTGAGGATTAGTCAACAAAATGTGGATATGTGTAACCTTGATTGTTTAAAGTTCTTTTCTTTTAAAACAGAGTGCCTGTTTAGATCACTAATGCATTTTAATTGTTTCCATCTTTCAAAATATGTCTAGCAAGTTCAGTTTCTAGTTGTTGTTATACAAATAAACTGGTATTAGATGCATTGCTTTCTTCCTTTCAAACATACTTTCAAATTAGTGCTTAATGTGGTTTGAAGATTTTGCCAATATATTCTTCCAGATCCTTCTCTTATAAGAGAGTGGTTGATTACATCTATCTTTCTTCTTTGGTTTACAAATGCCAATATATTCCAAAGAATGCAAACCCTGGGACCATTTGTCGTCACACTTTGATTGTAGTTCACTTCATTATTGTATGTAGGAGGAAAAGCAAACAATTAGATGCCTGAACGGTGGAGGGGGGGAAGCTGGAGTGTCAGGACATGCTAAACATTCTTATTGCATTGCATACTTTTACCTCCTATTGTTTTCCCATTGCTTTTAACACTTACCTGCCTGGATGTGATAGTTGTAAATATATTTAAAAACAAACCAGAACTGTTCAGCTGAAATACTAAATATAAACTGTGTTGAAACAAATGGAGTCTAAGGGCTACAGACCTTTAGGATTTAAATCCTTCCTAGCCCTGTGTGGGTTGCACAAATGAAAAATAAAATTTGATGTAAATGCAATAGGATGCAGTATTTCTTAGCATGTTCTCTATAGGTTTGGTCTCAAAGCAGCAGTTTCAGACATTGAAAGTGTCATAGGTGATCTGGGGAGTAAAGGGATATTAAGACCAGGATAAATGCCCATTCCTCTGCTAATACTGAAAAAAGGTCAAACAAAACAGTAACCTCAAACTGAGTCAAGCATAGCATACATTGCAGTGGTACTCCCTCCTCTTCTCAGACGCATGTCCTGAAACAAGTGACTTGCTGTAGAGTCACTAAAATAGGCAGTAAAGCTACATAAGGTAAAGTGTATTGCTTCTTTTCTTTTGATGGGCATTTTCAAAATTACACTTTGACTACAATGTAAACCAAAAGAACTGTGAATCGGATCTCTGCCCACTGAATTAGCCAAGGTGACAATTCCAGAAGAAAATATGTTAAGTCATGGTGATGAGGTGTACACACTCCACAGAAGAGCAGAACTGAACACCCAGCTGTTCTCAGACACTTTGAGTGTTTTTAGGCTGATAATTACTTCCATTTCAGAGTTAAGGCTTCAAGAATGTTGTTTTCTGCTTAATCTGCCTCAGGTCTTCGTATTATTAGAACCTTAAGTAGTGAAGACAGCTTATTGGAGGCAGTGCACTTGTCCCTTTTTTCAAGTCTATTTTTTTCTGCCAGTGGTCTCTAATTTTGCATTCCGGTGACTTTGGGAACTGTATTCTTAATTGGGCCATGTGGAAATAAAGGATATCAGGGCTGTTTAGTGGCTTTTTTTTTAAACTTTAAACCCCCTGCTTATATGGCAGGATTTAAATGAGAAAGATGTCTGAGACAAAATAAGATACTTTTAGAGTCCCTCTACTGCTTTATTCGTCGGTCAGTCTAATCTGAAAACACAAATTTCAGTGTCTTCCTTTTGCTGATGCTTGGTGCCAAAAGCACCTAAAGTTCCTAGGTAACTATATGATTTTTGAACCAATATTATTCAATTAACCAATTTTTAAACCAGCATTTACTACCTAAACTGCTTCAATTACCCCAGAAATGAACCACCACATGCATGCAAAGATCTGTTAATAGCCAGTTTACAGGTTTAGCAGCAAAAACTGTAGATTTACTCAGACTCTCCCTTTGGATACACAAAGCTGCAAGAGTCCATTGGTGCCAATATAGGATCTGAAATTTTAGGAACAGTCATTGAATCATTTGACAGTTTGGTTTGAGGCAGCGCTTAGGTGAAGTTGGCAGGAAGGCTCCCCTTTGCTTCCATTAGATATGCTCTTTAACACATGAGCAGAAATTTCTTTTGTCCAAAGAACATCTTTCAGCAGGGGTGGATTTGTAAATAGGCTTCGGCCTGAGCCCCTCTTTCCTGCTCCCATTGAGCTGCAGGTTTTCTTTTTAAAATGCAAAACCAAGTGATTTTTAGTCTGGAAGCTGGCCTAAGGCCTGCTTCCCCATGCATGGCTTTTTCAAAATTTAAGGGTAAAAAAAAGACACTTTTTCAAGTTATGTAGGTCCAACTAGGGAGCTCAACTGCCTTGAGAATCTGGATTCTCATTGCCTGGAAAGCATTTGCACAAGTTGTCAGTTCCTGACCCCTGTTTTTGGCAGGTCTGCGGTTCCTGACCAAAGAGCAGGAATGCTCTGGCAGCTTTTAGGATTTTCCTGATGCTTCTGTTAACTACAATGCTTCCATCTGTTGTCCTCAGAGGCTCATGCGACCTGAAAGGCATAGATTTTCAGCTCTGCATTGCCTCATCAGGCTTAAGAGGGGAAAAAAACCCCAACTTTTTATTTGAATTTTTATTCTGAATTATGATTAGGGGCTGTACTGAACCAGATCTAGGGGATGATGGGAAAATATCTTGGATTATCTATTTTACGATCCCTTTGCAATAAACCTTCTCGGAAAAGATGTATATTAAGGAAGCACAACAAACTTGTGCACAACTGAATGAAACAAGTAGTCTCTCTTACCATACCTTTAGACTTACTGTCCCAAGGCTTGGCATTTTTTTGTCTTTCAGCATTTGCATATATCTTTGAAGCTTGTTTTTTAAATCAGTAGCAGTTGTCTTTGCAGTTTTCCTCCCTAGGCCAGTTCTAAGTCTTGTTTTCTTTTAGTTTTTCATTTTTTAAAGCCGTTAGAATGCAGTTACTTTTTTATACATGTTTTGGAGATACAATTCTTGCCTTTGTGGACTCTCCTTGTGATTAGGAGTAGCTCAAATCAGCAAAATTGCATCTTGTTCACTCCATTTCTCACTTAAGATCTTCATTGTGTAACTTTCTTGAAGTCACTTAAGAGTAAGAACTGAGATCAAAATCATACTCAAAACAGTGATATACCAATAGTTGGCTTTTGCTCTTGTAACTCAAACATTTACTATTTTTTATTTTGCTCTAATTTTTAGAGTGAAATTGATGAATTGTAGTACCTTTTAATATCTGTTGTGATAATCCTCATCAGGCCTGTTTTAGGCTTTGTGTGGTACTGAATAATAATTGGTTGTGGAGGAAAAATAACACTTATGTGTAGGAAGAGGAGCTGAAAATGAAACACGGTGTTTGAATTCCTTTTGGTATCCCTTTCAAGAAGTGAGATCAACAAGCTATGAAAGAAGGAAGTGGCGAAAAGCCTTTGTCACCTGGGTCCTTTAACAGCTCATTAGAAAACAGACTAGACTAGACTAGACTAGACTAGACTAGACTAGACTAGACTAGAATAGAATAGAATAGAATAGAATAGAATAGAATAGAATAGAATAGAATAGAATAGAATAGAATAGAATAGAATAGAATAGAAGGAATGATCCTGTTTGACCAGAAAACAACCTGTTACATCACTTCTAGTTCAGTTTCTAGGTACCACACAAAGTGAATTCCCACTCTTAACCATGCAGGCATAGGTGTGCACCAATACAACGAAACACCAGGTAGACAGGAATAGTAAATTATTAAAAATATATTTCTTCAAAATGTTTGACTATTGAGAAGGTGTAGCATATGTGTGTGAGAAGATAGCCAATTGCCATTGGATTTTAACTCTATTTTTTCACTTCAGTCCCATTGTGAGAAAGGCAAGATAAGATGAATTTCTCCATTCAGGCTATCTAGGTTTTGCAATGGTGAAAACGACTGCTTGGTTTGGGAGTGCCCCTGTGTTATCTGGCTCTGCCATGTCTTGGATCAAAAAAAAAACCTTTAAAAAGCTTGGTGAAAAAAATCTTTAAAAATCCATATATGACAGTCAGAGAAAATGTTAAGAGCATCCAGTCCTTTTGTGACTAGATGTTCTTTTCATGTCAAAAGTTAACTTATGTATTTTAGGAATAGCAGGATAAGATATGTATGATTTTTTGCATCTGAGAAATGTATTTAATACAGAGAATGCTAAGCTTTTGTCCACATAGTGTGAAAAAAAAATGC
Organism: Pachycephala philippinensis; assembly: GCA_013397055.1. Taxonomy (NCBI): domain Eukaryota; kingdom Metazoa; phylum Chordata; class Aves; order Passeriformes; genus Pachycephala; species Pachycephala philippinensis. The sequence goes on from VWZT01016190.1 coordinate 246,909, forward strand.
ACAGTATGGTTCACAGGAATTAGCCTTACTGGTAGCAGACTTTTAGAATATAGATGATGTTCTGCTTCAGCACAGCTTGAGGTTCTGCTTTGAGAGAGCATAGTTAACTTTGCTATTTTTGGTTGACCTGGCTTTTATACCTTTGCAATATCAAGTCTTTGTAAATGGGCAGTGAAATTGTAAGTAACTTGAAATCTTAATCTGTTGTGCTGTGTTGTTAACTTCTTTGATATTCATGTCCCAAAATTTTTATTTATTGGTAGAAAAATCAGACTATGTAGTAGTCTGTCCTCATATCTAATGCTAGCCAGTCAAATATTTTTCTCACATGAAGGTAAATAACCACGCCTATAAGCTTAAAATTCTTGTAACAAAATGTGTCAATTTTCTTTAAAATTAAAGAGAAGGACAAAAAAATCTTAATGTGTGTGTATTTTTTAAAGAACAAAAAGTATGCAATACTGAATGGCTTTAACCAGTTCCCAGCTGTACTGAATAATCTAAAGATGGTATATACTGGGATGGTCTAATAACATGGTCAATGTTAAGGATTTTTTTTTTTAAGTTTTCTCAAGTTTAAAGAATTTCTGCTCTGTGCATAAATGAGAGGAAAAGGATGGATCCTGCTTTCTTCACAGAAACAGTCTACTGAAGTTATCTGGGCTTCTTGCATTGAAACCATCATCTGGACTCATCCCAGAGCATTACGGATGATGTTCTAAGGAACATGGAATATGTTTTGTTTGCGTAAGCAAGAGACTGCAGGACCTGGCTACTTTATTGACAAAGGTTAATTCTGAGAAATGTAAATGAGAATCAGTTGCTGTGGGCTTTTCAGTATCTAATAATTTATTTCATTTATAGTGTTCTTTATTTTATAGTTATTTCATGCTCCACAGTGTTTATTATAAAGCTAGCTTATATTTTTCCCATGAAGACTCTCCACTGCTTAGAGAAAATATCTTTGAAAACATGTGTTGTTACATAAGAGCCTGTTTGTGGGAACTTCGGGGAATTTTTGCTGACTTGCTTAATCATCCTCTGGAGAGCAACAACCCCTACTTCCTGTCTGCTTCTATTACTTGATGCTATGCCTTAAAACGAGACTGCAACCAGGAAGAAAACACTTCTGAACCAACAGAAAACACTTGAAAGAAAAAAAATTAAATAACAGCCATGTGAGAGCAGGTCAGTGTGAATAATAAACTAGGTCTTGAATGTTGCAAATTTGATCCATATAACATAATGGTAAAAATGCAGTGTGCAGCTCTCTCTGGCCTTCAGCATGGCTCAGTGAAAGTCTGATGCCAGCTTGGAAGCAATTTCCACAGATGTGGATTAGTATTTATTTTATTTGTCTCTAAGGTAGTCATGTAGTACAGTTTCTTAAAAATTAGGACAGATTTGTAGCTGTTGAGAAAACAGTTGAAACTGAGATGAAACCTGTATATTCATGTGTGTTAGATGCTCTTTAGATGCATCTATGAAAAATACCTTTTTTAATGGCTGAACCAAGAGAAGAAATAGGCCAACTGAAATATGCAGCTCCCTATTTAGGTAACATACCCATATCCCATGTGTTCTTTCAATAATGTAGCAAAAAGAGCTGGTGGTTTATACCCTTTGAGACTTTCCTGTGCAAAAAAAGAAAAAAAACAACCCACCTAAGAGAACCCTTTTCATAACCAAGGGAAAACTAGGCTTTTGTAGGGACATTCTCCTTGCTGTGTCTGATGTACCTCCAGTTCCTGCTCTAATACCCAAGAAATGTTCAGTGCTGCTCTATCCCTTTTAATCTAATTTAATGACCCTGTTTCCAGAGCAGAGTCATTCATGTTTTCTTGAAGTGATTTTGCAAACAACACCAGAAAGGTACAGGAATTGAGTACAATCCTAAAATACTATACTTCGGTGTTGTAAGTTAGAGGTCAGTTTTCATTAATATACATTTTCTTTGGATCGATATATTTGATGAGATTGAGGTACTTCTTTTGTTGGTTAGCAGAAGAATGATTCCCCTTAAGCCAGCCTCTGCCTTACAGTTCTTGTTCTTCTAGACCAAAGGTTTTTAATAACTTTTTCTGAATGAAGTTGCTGAAGCAGTACTCCATCTTTCTTGACTTGTCAGAATTTACCCTTCTCTTGAATCCTTAATTCCCCCTGGTTTGTGTGAGGTCACCTTTCAGATTTTTCTCTGGCACATTTTTGTCTTCTAGTGTGAACAAATACAGGTTTCTCCTTACATCTGAGGCTAGCTTTCAAGCAGTCTAATCTACAAACATAACTTTAATTATTGTTTCTATGCTCTGTGACTTTTATCTCTTTGCTTCAGACCTCAAGTGTTTCTGTCTTGCTTAAAATCTTTGTTACTGTGAAGTAGCAATTCATGTTCGTGATGGTTGAAACAGGTTTTTAGTCTGTCCACTGTAAAACCTCTTTTCATCCTCTCTTGATAAACACGAACTACATCACCACTTCTCTGGGTCAGTAAAGCCCATAACTGTGAGATCATTTCAGAGAAGACGGGCAGGAGCCATTGATTAGGTGTTCACTTTCAAGTCTCACCGATCTGTTTGCATAACACTTCTAGGATCAGACTTTCTGGTCAGCACTAATATTTAAAATGCTTTTCGAGGTGGCTGTCATGTCATAATGCAAGGTCCTTTTCTTCAGAAGCAAGAAGACACATGCTTGTGCTGTGTTCACTCACAAAGTGTATCTCTGTTGCTGGTAAGAAGTGTATCACCATAGAGGATTTGGGGACCTTTGGACTCCCAACCATATTATATACTCCAGCCCTTGGAAGTTCTGTATCCAAGGGGAGAAAGCAACCAGCAGTGTGTGCAACCAGCAGTGAGGGCCAAGTCAGGAAGTTAGACACTCCTCCTTCCTTCTCTTACCTAAGGATGAAACAAAATTAAATTCAGAGTACACCTTTCTGTGCAAACAGGCAATCAAGCTGATACTGCTTGGTTTCATTACCTTCCTCAGAAGAAAGAAGAGGGGGGAAAAAAAAAGGCAAGCTACGACATGTACTACAAGTATTTCTTGCAAGACAAATTTAGAGCCAGAATCTAATAGCAAAGCAGAGAAATGAGAGAAAATCAATGGAGAAAGGATGGGAAAGTCTTAATCTTTAATTCATGAAATTCTAATTATATATTTTGCTGCTTAAAGGGAACCAAGGCAATAAGTAGAAATTTTCTTATTGATTGAAAAGAAAAACAGCTCAGGAAGTAGTTCCTCAACACTGATTATTTCTGGTATCTCTGGAATTTCCAAATTATATTTGTTCTAAAAAACAGTGGAGGATATTCCCCAATTTTGAAGTTCTTACTGGAAAAGGCATATTCATATGTATGCACAAAATCTCAAATGCCTGTGAGACAAGAAGGTCCAGACCAGTGTTTACTTCTTCCTTTTACCAGATAATGAGTATTTTAATGAGCTGATGAAAAAGTCCTAGCTTTAGCACAAAAACCTCTTAGTCAGATATGGAGTTGGGGACAAATTTTGTTCCTTTTGCGTTTTGGAGAAAGGAAAGGAAGTATGTTTCATTATCATTTTTGCTTTCAAAGTGGATTGCTGTGTTCAGGAATTATTCAGCTCTGGAAACCTTCCTGTTTTCCTTTAGCTTAGACCTGTCCTTTTATGTGTGGCATCTGTGGAGGAGTTTGAATTAAAACCCAGGAGTGACAGCAGTGCTCCCCTCTATGGCCTTTTCAGAGCATCGCCTTTGCAGCTTGATTTAAACTATTGTCATAGCTGACAGTGGCATAGCTGCTGCCCTCTGCAAGCTCACAGGAACTTGTAATTCTAAAAGAAACCCCAAATGAAATCCGAGATTCAAGTTGTACCTAAGCATTAATTTTAAGTAGCTCCACTTCTAGGTGTAGGGTGCTAATTGGGTGGTATTGATATTATACTAAATGAACATGCATCATTGAAGTCTATTGTTGCATTGCTTTGTTTAAAATATGTAGTACTTTGCCAGCAGCAGCATGCTGATGGAAAACTGTCACAACAGCCATCAGTACAATCTGGGAGTTAAATTTGACTGAAACATATGTCTTCAATTTTAATAGCTCAACTTCCCAGATGCCCTAGAGGAGAATATTGCCTGAGAAGGAGCTTTTCATGTAAGAATAATTTGTGTTAAGTAGCTCAGTGATCTGTTTGTTAGGTTAGAGCTGACAGTTTGTTTATATTTCTAAAGAGGTATGATGAATGGGGGAGAAGTTGATGCTAATTAGCCTAAATTGTTCCTAAGAATGCAGAGCACTTTGCCAGTTTCATTGTTTCTGTTTCTTTGCACATTTTCAATAATTGAATAGAGCTCAAACCATTCATCATAATTTTAGGTAAGATGGAAATAAATGAATATAGCACGGGCTAGTCTGTGTGATGGAAGATGTCACTTTAGAGGTCAATTAGATAAGACATCAAACTAGGACTGATGAAGCATTTTCTAGTCTGCTTCTATGAATATAGCGATGTGAGTCATTTTAGATGAAATAATAATTCTCTCTGACATGGTACTAGTATTAAATATTTCTTTCAAAGCTTCTTTGTCTTATTAGCATAATGTTTTTATGTTAACTCTCAGCTGTTACCTCTGACACTCCATGTGACAAAACATACTACTTTTCTGTTTACTGTATATCAGATACAATAAATCTAAAAAACCTGCTTTTGGGAGAACAAAAATATTGGTCAGGTGTGGTATGCAGAAGGTGTTAGCAAAAGGGGATGAAATGAATCAGAGGTATGACAAATGTAACAGCAGAGAAGCTTTTATTATTGTTTGACTTCAGCATGCTCCACAACTCATTGTTTTTAGGTTTGGGAAATGTAATTCTGCTCAAATTTGAAACATCCTATTCATACATAAACCAATAATTTTATAAGAATGTGTATTTTGTATCGAACATTTCCTTGATAAATTAAAGTTAGATTTGGGGGATGGGGACTTGGAATGTTCTGTTTTCAGTCCTTATACAAGACCATTCTTTTTTAATTTATGCACATATAATACCACAGGAAGAGATGGTATAAATTTGTGGACTGTGGAGAATGAGTGAACATTTTTGAATCAGGATCTTTAAAAGGGGTGAAATTTGAGTATGATTAAGTTAGGAAAAAGGCTCGCTTACGGCGGAAGTCAGAGACTCTGTATACATTATAGGCATGTCATGGCTTTTAAAAAGTTATGTTAGACTTCTATACAAATTGCGAAGGAATTTGTATAACCCCAAACAAAATTCTGTGTGGCTCTGAATTCTTGCAGAAGTACAAAATAAAGTAAAAAGGAGCGAAATAATAATAGTAGTTAGTATTCCGGTCAGGAGTGAGTGTTGCTGTAGGGCAGGCTGCATGGGTGTTTTGTTGGTCACTAATTTTCTTGGAAGGAAATGATCCCATGGCTTATGCTATCCGCGTTTGTGCATATTTGCCCTATAATTGGCATTTATTAAGGGGACTTTTGGTTTGATGGATGACTGTCAGGGTATTGCCTGCTAGCTTTGATGCGGATTGCTTTTGCATGAGGTTTTTTTACATTAACTCATTAGAAACCCTGCTCTGCTTCAACATTCTCTTTATTTACCTTCTGAAAATGTGATACTTTTCAGCCCATGTTTCAAGGGACTTAGTCTGGTTTTATTTGTGTACCAGTGTTTTAATATGGACAGATGAAAATGATACATAGCAGAAAAATACTAAATTTTCAACCTGTGAATCTTGAAACTTGTAAGAGTTTCAGCTTAATTAGTTATCTTTGAAATGCTAAGCTGCTAGCAAAATATCTTTGGTTTATAGCATTGACTTCTGTGTTCCTAAACTTTTTTTAAGGGGAAAAAAAGGCAAGCAAAATGCAGTCCCATAAAAGCAGCAGGTATAGTAATATTTTCACAGCAGGTCGATATTCAATGAATGTTCAACGAATCCAGGACTGGTGTCTGAGACATATTAGTGGTTTCTTCAAGGCTGGATTGATTTGGTGTGTTCCTGTAATGTATCTGGGACAAAGGACTGTTAATTAGATTAATTAGCTATAACATGATTTATAAGGCAGTTATAATAAAACTATGGTTACCAATGTATTTAATCGCATTGCCATGTTTTGATTTGGCATTTAGAAAAGCATACAAAAGGAATGGAAGTTGTGCATACTGACCCTGTCACTTTGAACGATCCTTTAATAAAACGTTTTCTCTACAAGTAGCTGTGCAAAGGAGAATTACAGCTTGCTGCACTAAGCAATGCTTCTCTTAGCATGAGGAAATAACTGGAATGTTCAGCAGGTTAAATTCTTCCTCTGGGTTCAGATTGCAAGAAGAAAATTTGATAGAAAACTTCCTACTTTTTTACGTTTTCATTGTTTACTGCCTTGATGTTTTAATAAGGCATTGCAGACCTTTGTGCTTGCCTCCCAAAAAAAAGGAAAAGGCAATTTTTTTTTTGCAGACTCCTGACTTATTTTCCTGTTTTCAGTTGATGCTTATGTAACACATTTCTTACAAGGCATAGTAAATGTAGAATAAAAATAATATTGAGTGGTCTAATTCTGTGTAGTTTGGATCTGAAGATTTGAAGTAGACCATTGACAGAGTAACACGACATGAATCCATCTTTTCTGCAGTGCAAGATATTTTTAAGGATCTGAAATTTATTTGCATTGATCCCAAAATGAAATGATGGATTTACTTGTTCCCAGTCCTGTATATTACTTGTGCATGTTTTTAACTTGCATGAATGGATTCTCTGGACCATCTGACATGCTGAAGTCCAAGCATTTGTTCAGGGGTTTGCAAGCTCACAGCTCTTTGGCTTGTACATTCTAGTTGCTGTAATTAGCTGTAGCTGTCTGAAGTCTGGGACTTTTCTGTTAATTACAACTAATCTTGACCTTTTATGTCATGAGGAACTCATTTCTATTTCTGGCAGTAAGACTTCAATGAGTACAATAAAGAATCTATTAACCAAATATAATCCTATTCTTATGAATTTGTAAATTAAAAGGCCTATTAACCTCACTGAACTGGAAAAAGGTTCATTGGCAGTGTTTGAAAAGTTCAGCTCTCTTATTTATTTTTCATGGCTTGATATAGTACCCACAAGATATCAATGCCAGACAAAACTGAAACTAAACAACCAAGTATTTTGTTTACTTAATTTTGAAAATTAATTCTGTCTTTTTCCCTTGTGTAGTGGGGTGTAGGGAATAGGGAGCAACAGATTTGGCAGAAGAATGTTTACTTGTGATTTAAGCTTTTGAGTTCAGCCTGAGAGAAGCCCCAAATACAGACCTGAGTGTGAATTATTAGTGTTTCTGTGGTTGTGATGCCAATATAAGAGAAGCAAGGTTTATAGAAACATCAAACGCAAACATGGAAAACAATTAGTTGCTTATTCCATGCTTGTTCCGAGTAAAAAGCTGAGCTTTGATTTTTACCTGCAAAGAATTTGAGTGACACAAAATCAAAAAGTTGTTGCTTTCCAGGGAATTGTGTTTTCACTGAAAGGATAATCAAGTGATTCGTTATTGAACTTTACCAGCCACAGGTAGTTGGTGACAGTAGTGATCAGGCATCCTCTTCCTTACACACAGTAAACAAACAAATGATGAAGACTACATAGTTTGTTCACATACTTTTGCGTGGCTTATTTGACTATGGAGGCTTGTCTAATAAGAAATGCAGAGGACTGCAAGTTGGACTTTGTCTTGTCTTGCTAGTTAAGCTGCTCTTCTGCTCTGTGTCTCTTTTAGCAGATATACAGCCAGTTAGAATGGGACATTGGGTACAGGTGGGAGAGAAAGAAAGTTTTAGGAGGGCCATACCATAGAAAAACTGGTTTGTTTCTACCCTAAAGTATTTTTCAAGGTCAATCACAAAGATCATGGGTATATTCCACAAATTGTCTGGTAGAGAAGTTTCTTATGGTTTATCATTCCACCCTTTAATGAAGTAAAAGTTTTTCAAAGCTGAGATAAACTGTGCTCTACATCTTACTCTCTACCCACCATATCTGAGCTTCTACTTCTGTCTACACTGTTCTGCTGGATGCAAAATTTTCTTCAGCTCCCACCTTCCTCAGTCTTCTCTGCATGGACCAATGCAGAGAATGATTCATGTGGGCAGGTGACAAAAAATGAAGCTGGTTTTTTTGGCAGTGGGCACCTGAGGTTGTAAGCCAGGAATCTTTAGTGGCAGCTCTAGGTGCCATGCCCCCCAGAAATGCATGGCACAAGGAGGCCTCATCATTCATTGAAGCATTAACAGTTTTGAGCTGTGCCCATTAGTCTCACCTAAGCTTAGAACTCGATAATTTATGTTCATGAAACCCCAAGTTATCTCCATTCCTTAAGCCTTTTGAATTATATTCCTGTGAAGGTCCACACCTGCAATTTATTTGAGGAACAAGTAGGCTGATTAATACAATCAGAGAGGGGTGAGTTTGTAAAGGTCAGTACTGTCCTGGCTAAGTAGTATGCTATGTGTTGTCAGTTAAACCTGGAGAATCAGTGCTGTTTCTGGCAACACCTATGGTATACAAAGTGGAAGATGCCTGTTTCAGTTAATGAGCTGTTTTCTCTGCTTTAAGCAGTTTTTGTGGAGTATTTTGACACCCTGAAAAAGATAGCAAAGGACATTTTTTTTAGTTACATGAAGATAACAAATCCCTTCTGGCATCACAGCTTAGAGAACCGAAGTCCGTGGATAGGTGGACAATAGAAGATCTTAAAAAATCACATATAGAGGATGCAGAGAAACAGAGTTCACCTTCTTATGTAGCCTGTAACATACCAAACTCTAGATTCTAGTGTGTGTTGTCAGATGTCTTGGACAGAAAGTATGAAACATTTCTGAGAATCTAAATTTTCAATTTCCTAGCCCATACCTTCCTTTACAGAGGTCAGAGATTCCGCTGACAGTCAGTGAAGGCAACAGTACTCAAATGGGAGCAGCCCTCGAAAATGCTTCTTGAGAACCTGACTGTAAATTGCTGTGGGGGTCTAGGTCTCAAATCATTGTGATCCCATGTCAGGGACTTTCCCTTTAAATTTTTTTGTGTTCAGGTAAATTGCTACCATGGTAATTTGGTAAACCATGCACCAGAAATATTTAACCTACCCATTGGTACATGGCATGTGTGAAAATTCTGCCTAGAACTTTGCACGAATGTTGCTAAATCAACTACTGTTTGCTTATCTGGCAAATACTTGTAAAATAAAACTGGAAAACAGTTTTTGCTGAAAATTGTTTTAAATATGGTCCAAATATATCATAGATTTGGTTAAGATTAAAGGAATCCAGTGTGTAAGCAAACCTTTGAATACTGTGTGAAAATGACAGTTTGGGGTGCAGATTTGAATTTGATATAAAACCACTTGTTATATATGAGTTCAGCCTGAGGTGGCCAGATTTGAGATGACTAGTTCCATCTCCACTGTACGGAAATATGTTACAAAGCCTACATTTCTGTGTTTACCATGCAAACCCAATGGCTGTTCCAGACATAGGTATGAAAAATAATGTTTTTAAGAGGATAATTATGATTAAAACTGAGCCTCCATCATTATGGAATGAGAAAAGAAGCATCACTGCTGTGTAGCTGTTTACAGTACAGAGCAAACATGCTTTTGTTGGGTTTTTTTTTCAAGGACTCTACAGGACATCTTTCTGTCTTCACTGGCTTTGCCTGTCAGGCACACAGAAGCTATGTTTAAGCTAGTAGACCTGGAAGCATTTCCAGCCTCAAGGGTCTGGGCATGTCCAAGACTGACCTCATCTCACGTTGCAGCAAAACTCAAGCAACAAACTAAGCCTTCTCCCTCACCCTGCACCCACATATCCTCACAGTGGGCTGAGACCCAGCTTTCCACCAGCTCCTTTCTCCTGTCCCCCCAGGTGCTATTGATTGATGGAAGAGAAACTTGAGTATGAGGCCAGATGGGAGCCAGACCATACAACAGTTCATTGGCCTAATCCTGGTGATCAGGAGGCCAAGGTACACAGTCACATAAAATGCTCTGCATTAGGCAGCCAGCTTATTAACCTAGGTGCAGCCAAAAGGTAACTCATGAGCAGGAGTAGCTTGTGTACCTCTCAGCAGGTAGAGGAAGTTATTTATGATGTTGCTGTGTATTAATCAAGTAGTATATGATAGCATGCTTAAAGGATTTGGATATCACTTCTCACTAATTCCCCAACAGTTTTAATTTTACATAGCGAAGGAGAATAAATAAAACTATATCTAATACTGCATCTTCAAACAGGTCATGATAAACCATTAAAGTGATAAAGATGCATTTGTTACATCTTATTGGCTAGATTAACACTTTTCCTATCTGTAAGAAAGTATTCACAGGGGAGAAGCCCTTTGCTTGTCAAAGGTTCTAGTCACTCCCACAAGCCAAGCCATTGAAAAGAACTGCATGTATTGAAAATAGTGCTTTCTGCATTTTATACCTGACTGGGAGACAGTAGTATAAAAAACCAGCATGATATCTGGTTAAAAAGAGTTAGTTACCTATGTATATTGGGAAATTATAAAGACGCAGGAATTCTAGTCTTCTGAGGAAGATTTCTAGCCGGTTTCTAATGTGCTTATTCAAAATATTAAGTTATTCTAACTATTATTTGCCATCGTTAGAAGGCTGCAGAGATGTTCATATGACTGAATTTTCTTAAGTGAAAAATGGAAAATTGTGTGGGGGAAAAAAAATAATGTGAACACTTTCAAATTTGAGACCAGACAAAAGAAAAGCTACCCATTTGAAATCTGGAGAACTTTACAATGCTGCAAGTAAGTAAAAGCAGATGTTGTAAAGTTTAGAAAATCAAGACATTATTTTCCTGTTTCCACTGAATATTTCTAAACACACTATAAATAAGCTTTGAAGTAGTATGAAATACTGTGTTTGTTTTGCTGATAGCATCTTTTCATAAAAAAAAATTATCAGTGCTTGTTTAAGTTATGGACTAAATGATATCTGTGTGGCTAAACAACTGGCTGTATCTCTTGCAAATACAGCGCTAAACTGCTTGCTGTGTCTGAGCCCTTCAAAAGCCTATCTGATTGATCTTCAGAGTTTAATTTTAAACAGATTAAATATTGTCTGTTTACAGAATGCAAAAATTAGAGTAATCTTTTGCAAGTTCTTCAAAAGAATATGGTTTTCTTTTGTTGCTGTAAAAAGTAGTTTTAAATCAAGAAATTGTTCTAAAACACTTAACTAAGTCAGTGAAACAGTCGTGTTGTGTGTCTGGCTCATTGTTTACTTACAGTAAATGTTCATAGGCTTTCATAAGCAAATAAATCAATCTATATTTGTGATTGTAAAGGCACCCATTGAAGATATTGTGCATGAAATCTTTTATGTGACTATTGAGAGGAGACCACTGAACAACAGACTTGCAGAAGATTTGCCAGGTAAATAAAACAAAGTGTTTGCAAGTAGCAATGCTATGTTTGGGGATATTGGTATCAAAACAACTTGGGGATTGAAGGGAGACTGAGATTGCAAGATAATGGAATTACATGTAATTAATGAATTACATGGAGCCAGTCTTAATTTTAAAAACAGTCCTACATGACAATCTTGTCATTCCTCAGTTAGTGAGTCCTGAGAAGACCGGCTGGTGAGAATGACAAAAGAATTAAGCAGTCGTGATATTTGTCACCCTATATTATCACACTATATTGATATAGCTCCACACTAAGTGAATTCCCTTTTTGTGAGCCTGAGAGGGGAAGAAAAAGAAATTTTTTATCATTTTCATATTTTCAGTGCAAGTTTTGTGGTGAGCAGGTAGATACGCAAATTGCAGCAAGTACTGGTTTTGAGTGGTTGATTATGTGAGGAATGCATCTTTATTTATCTGCTTGATTAGACTACAGTGTCAGAAACTGTAATCGTATTCCCTTACAGATTTTTGGATATGAGATTCGAATATACTGAATGAAATTAAATAGTTTTAGCCTTTGCAAAATTTTTGTGCGTGTAGATTCCTTTGCATTCCTAGATGACAGAGGAGGTAGCATCCATGTGGTATCCCAAGATCATATATACAGGTGCAAATAGCAACACACAAGCAAATACCTCTCTGGTTATTTTAGATGGACGTATTTGTGGTTTTTGTTGTGGACTCTCTCAATAGCCCTTAGGATGTCCTTAGGTGTAATCATGGCTCTTTAAGATGCTTGTCATCTGACCTGCTTTAGCAGCCTTTTTTAGGGTAAGTCAAACCATGCAAAACAGTGCTTGTTTCTCTGACTGCAAAGTGAGTCTGCTCAGTTGGCTCACAGAGGTCTTTGTTAGTTCAGAGGAACTTCCTTACATGAACCCGCAGTTTGAATAACTAGTTTCCTCTATGTATTGCCTACTTTTTAAAATTCCTCTGGTTTTTGAGGGCAATGCTACATTTTTATCACAGGAAACAGGTAAATTAAGCCATAAGAATGTACACTGATGGCTCAATGGAGTAATGCAAGAAAATTTTGGTGACCATGACAGTGGAAGCAAAGCCACTTGGCCTAAAGATGAGACTGAGGTCTGCAGTGGTGCATCTTGTCTGGATTAAGGCTCTGTCTGGACCAAAGCTGTCTCAAACCGAAATCAGTTTGGAGTTTATGCCATCCTGGTTCTATTAAACAGCTCACAGATGAGTGACTATTGACTGCTGTCAGTATTGCTTCATGCATGAGGCTGTGTATATTGCTGCACCAGTGAGAATGCTGTGCAGGGAGCACCAAGAAAGGGAAAATTTATATTTGCTTTCCATTCATGTAATCGTCCCATCAGTATTCTTATAACTCGTATGTATCTGAAATATGCATCTTAGGGCAATTGTGTTTTGCTTGCAAAGCGCATTTTAATTCCTTTAATTGTTGTTAATTCAATTATGTACTTTTCTGATGCCAGCTATTCACCAACCTGCATGCAGCAGCAGGACCTTTCAATCAAAGCATCTCCTGCACTCCATTACTGACCTATTTCTACTTCTGTTGACCTCTGCGGTAAAACAGCCTTACTGACATTTCAGGTAGGGCAACCCATGGCAAGTCACTTTCATTTAGCAGAGTTGTAAATTCCTTTGTTCCCTCTCTTCCTTATGTCTGTAGACTATTTGGCACTAGGAACCCTGAATTTGTTTGGTTGAGGTTTTTCTTTGGTTGTTGGTGGTAGTGGTTTGATTGGGGGTTTTTTTGGGCAGAGGACTAGGTGGGGTTGTGGCTTTTTGTTTGTTTGTTTGTGTTTTTCCTATAGTCTGTAGATGAATAATGAAAATAGTTCAAGTACCCAAGCTGGCTGAGGATTTGAATGAAGTACAGTTCGTGTCACATATGCCCACTTTCAGCCATCAAAAGGTTTTAATTTGGCCTTCTGAGAAACTAAATTTTGGCTTTACAGCCATTATGATTTTAAAAGTTTGAGAGGAAAAGAAGAGTGTTCAAAATATTTATGAAAACCACATACTACTAGGAAAATCTCCATCACTGTATTTAAAATTATTTTTTGAAAGTGGAAAAGTTGTAGAAGCATTTTGTTGTAATTTTTTAATGAATAAATTCTATTAGCATTCTTTGTCTCTTCTGGCATGAATTAGTTCATTGCATTATTTACTCTTGTTTTCAGAAAAGAAGCTCAGAATTCACTTACATGTGAACTACATCTTTTTCTCATTTGTTAAAGAGTACGTTATAGGAGATATCTACAGTGTCATGTATGCATCACATACATTAATGTCTGCACAGAAGATGTCATAAGCAAAGATGTCATATGTAGTTCATACAGGACATACAGAATTTCTTTTTGACACAATGTTTCTTCACATTGCACCACATCCTCCAGCAGGCCACAACATAAAACAATGTGATGCATTCATTTTTCTCTGCAGCTGGACCTGCTTCTCACCGCTTTCCCAGAAAGCACTTACCTGTCATTCTGGACTGTTCTGGCATTACCCTTCCATGTATCATATTACTTTCAGCTCTTGCCTTGAAGCACGTCTCTGAAAAGCTTCCCTTACAGAAGACTCTGCTATGACTTTAGAAATGCAAAGGGCTCTGCTAGAAGTATGGACTGCATCTAGACACTGTGATGTGTTTTTCATTACCAAAAATCTGGTCCTCACTAAATGACAGGGTAAATTCATTAAGAACATATAGTAACTATCCATGCTCTTTTTTTGACTCTTAACAGTGCAAAGATGAATTACTGCTCCTGGCTTAGAACATCACTGCTTTCTATATTTTTTCATCTAATGTTTTCTATATTTCTTCAGGATGTATTTTTTGTTTTTCAAGTTTGAATATTATATTGATGTGTCCTGTCTTGTCATAAGTTTATAAACTGTTTTTTGATGTGATAGAAAGGGTTTTTGTTTGTTGTAGTGACAGTGTGCTGATTTGGCACACACTGTTTAGGCTGCTAGAAGAGTATTATTTAAGAAAGATGGAAAGTGGAAATTTTTAAGACATGCAAGTCTTAATGGACAACAGGACAAGCAAAGCGATGGATGTGTGAGGAGGAAGATGTGTCAAAAATAAAAATAAGAGGGTTTTTTTGAAGTCTGGGGGTTACTTTTTTCTCAAAAAGTCAAAGATAATTAAATTTGGGTACATTCCACTGATTAGTGAAGGAAATGGACATAATTCACAGCTGAACTGGTAACAGGGATTTTTGTTTATTGAAGAGAACATATTTTTTGAACACTTCCATGGGTGGTGACAAGCGCTTTCCTGGGCAACCTGCTCCATCCTTGACCATGCTTTCAGTGAAAAAAAAAATTCCTAATATTTAATCTAAACCTCCCTTGGTGCAACTTGAGGCTATTTCTTCTTGTCCTAATGCTTATTACTTGAGAGAAGAGAACATCTTCCCCCCAGCTACGCCCTCCTGGTAAATGTACATGTGTGCTGCATGGTGCTGACAGTCCCTTCATCCATAGAAGGGAAATTTCCAGTCCTGACTACATTGACATGTAGATACCATAGCATTTCATCACAACTAAAAGAGCACCCTGTGGGTTTATTTCTGTGTGGGCATCAAATGGTGTTAGGGTTGTAACATCATAGACTAATTAGGGCTTTTGAGGAAGAGACAGACATCAGCACTTCTTAGATAGTTCTGATAAATTTAATTTTAATTTGTTCAGTTTCCAGCAAGCCATTTTATATGGAGGCCCATATTTCTGGCTATCAATTATGTGAGGGAATTGATACTGTAATCCATAAATATATATATGTTTTGCTAATTAGTTATGATATAGAAAAGAGAACCAAAGCACTATACCCATCACATAGAAGATAGCAATGTTATGTATGTTCACAGTTTTGTTGCTGCAGTGAAATGACACTGATGCACAAATGAACCAAGTGTTCTCAGGTAGCTAATTTAAAGACCAAGCATCTAGTCCCCTGATTTTATTCAGCTTTCCAATTTTTTGTCTGGGGACATTCAGCATACTAAAGATAAAGGGAATTCCATTGAAGTTGTTCTGGTAATCTTGTGAGGACAAAAAAAGGATAAATTTCTGGTTGTTTGCTGAGTAGATAGGCAGTATTTTGTACTCAAGATATGAGACAACTTTTTGCATTAATATATTTCTTTGCTGTGGTATTGGGGATCACAAAGGAGAATACAACTGAGATAATGATAAATCCTTCAGCAGAGTAGGATTTTTTTTCCAATCAGAAGTGGTAGAAAGCTTCACCTAAAAATACTGTGATATAAGAACTGAGCACCTGGGAGGAGTCATAGGATCATATCTGAACTATTTGACCAGACAAATGGGTCAAATTATGACTCATGCTTAGTCTGAGAGCTGATATTTGCCTAGCTTAGTTTGCCAGTTGTGGAGGAACCTTTTTTTTTTTTTTTTTGGGAGGGATGGGATGGAGGATGAGGACTAAGGGCTGGGTGTGTCAGTGTTCATTTGCGGGGTTTTTTTGTGGTTTGCGGTTTTGGGGATCTTATTTAGTAGAACCCCTGCCCATATCCTTTCCACACACGCTGTAGAATTTTTGTAAAATCTAGGATTTATTGAATCATTTATTTGTACCACATCCCTGTGTTGCTATGCATTTTCTCTCTAGCTACACTGGCTATGATGTTCATTCTCAGTTGCCAAAGCTTTTATATATGCCACATGTGCAATGGTGATACCAATGTGACGAACTGCAGATTCATCTGATAAATTGTATTTACATCCACCTTTGACCACCTCACCTGCTTTCTGCCACTAATCTATCTCCACTGGGATTTCTTCTGCATTCCAAACCTTGGAGCAGCTTCAAACATCTGCTAATTTAAAACTAAAAAAAAAAAAAAAGAGAAGAAAGAAAACAAAACAAAAAAAGAAAAAGAAATCAACCTGCCAAAGAAAAATTTCCTTCCTTTCTCCTAGCCAATGAAGTACTCTCTGCCTTTAAAAAATACAATGGTCTGTGTTAAAAAAACCCTGGAAAACAGTCAGCTCTACACCCCTGGCAAAATTTAGTACTCTACAAACCTTTGTATTTTGGACACTTTTGGCTTCAGTAAGATATGCTGTCTGGGGCTGTCCTAAGATATTCAACTTTACACCTGGAAGGTTTTATTTACAAAATTCTATTGGAAGACAGTGAATTTCAGTTCACATGTATAAATTCAGCCTGAATGCCCACTGATGTTAGTAGGAATAGTGTTGGGCTGCTGTGAGCTTGAAAAGTCTTCAGATGTGTTGCATATACTTCTGCTGGATGGTCTGGCCTGTGGTTACTTTTTGTTGAAACTATATTGGTCTCCATTATTAATTTTGCCTGAAGAGCTTGTGGCTATTCAGCCTTTGAAAGACTAAAATTTAATTTTAGCTGGACACTGTATTAGCAGTGCTTGTATTTAAGCTCTGATGGCTCCCCATAGTTAATTAGAGGCCTGTATTTAAACTTGACATTAGACATTTGTTTCAAAAGTACCCTCTGAAACAAGAAGTTAGTTGGCTTTTGAACAACTTTCTCTGCCTAAGTCACAGGCCATTTAGTCTCTGTTAATGGCAGATTGTGGTCTTAAGGGGAACATGAAACAAGTGCCTTCACAAAGCAGTTTGATATTTGCAGCTGCATTTAAAAACAGATTTTATGAACTGCTTGGTTAATGCTACTGAGGAGAACAGCTAAACACAGGACTTCTAATATGAAAAAATTAGAGGACCAGTAAATATGTGGAATGGTTTGGGATAGCTGCCCGACATCTGTGGTATGAAGAGTTGGCCAGGAAATAAGCTGCAACAGGCTGTACTTTACAGTCTACAGTATTCTTGGCTCCATTATATTATTCAACAATAAAAATTAATGTGCAATATAACGTTTGATAGTCACCATTATTGTGAAAATATGATCACATGTGGAAGTATTTCATAACCATTTGCAAACATATCTTTGCTTTTTAAAATGTACTTATGCACTGGTTTAAAGTATTTCTTATTGTCTAATAGGGAGTGTATTTCTAAATAATTACCTTCTCAAAACTGTTGAACCCACCTCTTCAAAGAGGCACTTTGAAGAGGTCGCAATTTTTGTGATGCACCCAAGATGTGCAAAATACCTTGGTGTCCTGTATCAAGCTCTTAAACAGGTCCCTTGCCAGCTGATTACATTCTTTTTAAAATTGTTGGAGATACTGGGACATAGAGAAGTAAACAAAAATTAGCCCCTTTAATTAATGGTAGAAATGCTCAACACGTATTTGCCAAAGAGTCACTAGAGGGAAAACACATTTTTTCCACAATAAAATGTAGTTATTGTGAAAAAATGCCAGACCAAAAAATTAAAAGCCGATGTGTTCTAATTGATTTGTGAGAGTACAGTGAGAAACTGTAGAAATTACTCATCATTGCTGCTAAATACATCTAAAATTCATAACGGACACTGCCAATAAATACCAGCAGGGTTTTTGAAAGGGGTATTTATGCTTTTAGAATTAGTTTCTGTATATGAAAATATAAACACTGTTGCGGCAAGAACAGAACTCAGCAGTAAGAATTTTGTAAATCAATTTTTTTCATTCTGTTTGTGATGTAGTTGTACAAACCTTCTGTGTTATTTAAAACTTGTTTCAATGTAACAAATTGTGCTTAAGATGACTAGTCTTGCACAGGTGAATGTGACAAACTGATTAATAAATTATTTAATATGTCTTCCCTTAGAAAGAAGAGGAGGGGAATATAGAAGGAGGGATTGGAGAAAAGGGAGAAAAAAATAATATGAACTAATATGCAGAGGAAGCACAAAATGAAGATATTTTTTTGTTTTCCTTTCTTTCAGTTCTGCTGATATAAGGTCCCATGGGATTTAAATTTATTTTAAACCTATTTTTGTCAAGGATCAAGTTTTCCTAATGGTAACATGAGGGAGTAATTGGCATATGTAAGGTATCTTATATTTCATTCTGTGAGTATGAAAACATGTATTTATCTTTTCAGTATTTGTCAATGTGTTCTGTGTTTCTGTGAAATGGTTCTCTAATCCTTGTTCTGTTTCTTTCATTAAGTAAAAAAACATCTGGAAAGGCAGCAAGGAAAAGGTATTCTGAATAATTTTAAATTGTTATGTATGGATGTTAGCATGATATATATGTATATCTGTTCATATATGTGTACATATAGACATATATACACATATATACTATCATCTCAAAGTTAAACATAAATGTAGCACACTACAACATATAGAGATGTGGCACTTTATAGCAGTGCAAGAATGGAATTTTTAAGTGTTTTGTTTCCCTATTTCGTGTAGCTTTTGGAAACAGAACAAAAACTTCTGAAGCAACTTTCTAGAGATCAGTTGCTGGGATGTATTTTTTTCCTTTAGACTTAATGTGTTTCTGCTGTTCCTGGAAATCAGGGGAAACACTTAGCTGTTTACTTAATCATGCTTTTAACCAGCAGAAGCAAGGAAATTTCACGTTCTACACTCTTCTGTCAGCTTTAAAACCACTGCCATAGGGTATCAAATTCATGTCTGTGTTTCCATGGTAAATAAGGGTTACCAGTAGTGTAATATTAAAAGAAAAACAATGCCATCCAAACTGTTTTGAAAAGAACTGACTTATAGTATTGATATTGCTGCAAATAGATTTCCTACTACTTTTCTTTAGTCATTATGTGTTGAAGTAATTTTAGTCATTTAATAGAAGAATCCCTAAAATCTTATGAGCTATCTTCTCCCAGCTAATTTAATGGAAGTCATCTGTAGGTTATTGAACAGCTCATCCATCTTGATTCACTATAAAGTATTTGAGAATTTTACTCAGTGCATCATCATCATCCTAAGCATTGCACGTCTGGGACGTGCACGTGTTTGTCACAGTGTGATCTGTCTAATTTGGATCATTTGCCTGTCAGCAGTCTTCCCCACAGGGTTTGCCCTGCACTCGCTGTGAAAGGGTTGGCACAGTTGTAGTTTAACCTGTGTGATAAGTGTGTGCACACTCTTAGCAACCTTCCTGGCTAGATTCATGAAACCACAGCTCCGTTCAGCTGCACCTTAGTGTTGCTTCCTCACCTTAGTGTTAAATTATACCAAAAAATTTAGATCATGGGAAACTGTATTCTATTCTGGAGTTAGCTGTAGACTTTTGGTTTATTTCTACGGAGCTTTCTGTTTCTTCTGTGAGAAATGGCTTTCATAACTGAGAGGTACCATTCCCCCAAACTCCTCAGCCTGGACACACACCTTCCCCCCCAAAAAGTGGGAAAAAATGGAGTGAAAGTGCAACAGGACTAGCATAAACTAGGTAAAAAGGGAATGAGAATGGAAGGGGAAGAAAACCTGATTTCTTTGAATTGTTTATTAATTTTGACTGCAAATTGATCCAGCCCCCATTAAAAGGAATGTTAATACTATTAGAATTACATTTTCTGAAATTGCATTCATTTGTCACTCACTAAATTGCCTTCTTTTCAAATTCTTTCAGTGTCTTTTGGAACAGAAAGTTGTGAAATATTTTGTTGATAAATGTTGATTTAAACTGTTGGGATACAGTCAGTTTTTGAATAGTATTGCCAAAAAATGTCGAACCCTTCATTAAAGTTATTAAAATGTCTTGTAAAAATAATATACTTTTTGATGTTTGTTTACTAAGTTGTTGCTATCGTTCTCAAGCTGCAAATGCTGGAGGATCTAACTTTTTTTTTTCTGCTTTGATCTCAAAGTTTAAATGCCATAGTGCTGGGGTTAGAAATACTATGCAAGAGACTTTACACAAATCCCGTGTTTCATTACATGGAAACACAATATTCTGATTGTAGATTTTGGAAAAGCTGGGGTTTGCACATATAAATTCAGGGCCATAACTGCAGAGTCCTCCTTTATTAAGTCTCTTAATAAATATTTATGTATTTTAGTTTCATTCCACAGCACAGTGATTACTTTACCTTGAATTTCAATAGGGGCTCAGGTAAAAAAAAAATATATATATTTGTTTTATATAACATCTCGTGGCTTTGGAAGAAGATAATGGGGATGTTTTGACAATAAAATGTGTGGCATTTCCTGTTGGTTGAAATTTTGGGTTGGTTACTAAGGTAATATTTAATGTTATCATTGGCGAGGCAAACGTCTGTAGGAAAATATCAGTGCGAATTTTACTAGTGAGATGGGAGTACAGGCCATAAAAATTCTCAGTTTCCCTTTTAAAAACTTAATCCATTTGTCCAACAGGAATGAATACAGAAGGACTAGAGGTTTTGAACTTCCCTCACATCTGGGTATAGCAGTGTATTTTGACTCCAAGCACAATAAAACAATCGTACTTGCTGGTGGTATATGACATAATGACCCAAATATGTTTTTAAAAAATCATTTATTGCTGTACATAAACAGCTAAGTTAGCACAAGGGATGATAAAAAAACATTGGTAATTCTTCCTTTAGCTGGGAACCATTGGTGGCCCATTAGGATTCCAGATGTAGCCATGTGTGCTTTTCCATTTGTTTTCTAATGTCTAGTGCTTGGGCCCTTGGTACCTTGGCTGTGGTTGTCAAGCGTGTTGGCTTTTCAGCTTGAGGTCTTCCTGGAGAAACACACTGGCCTACCTAATAGCTATAAAGCAGCTTATTGTCTTGGGCCTAGTTTGTTGGGACTAGCTGGAGTGAGGGCAGCTTCCTGTCAAAGGTCAAACACCAGCTTGACCGAGTTTTCTATGGTAAACACTTGTAACTGGACCTCAAAATCTAGATGTTAAAATATAAAGAGCAAGATGTTTTAAAACTTAATTTAGAAGACAGCAATCTGTGACAATTCATACCTATTAAGACTACATTTGATTACATTCAGGTATTCTAGTAGTATTATGTGGAAAATATTTTCTAATTTCTTTTGCAGTCAATTACTTGAAGTACTTTAAATGGAATAATGAAAGAGGGAAAAAATTACTGAGAAAATAACAGTTATAAGCTCTCTTAGCCTGAAAGGTAAAATAAAACATTCTTTTTTTTTTT